>KN490451.1:679-16241 GCA_000787155.1 Scartelaos histophorus
ATTATTATATATTTTATATTATATATATAATATTTTTTTATTAATGATAAAAAAGTAGTGCATTCACCATTTTGTTAGGCTCCACAAAATATTGTAATAAAAATAGTATTGTAAGTATTGTACAGGTTATTTTATTTAAGAATATATATTTTTTATTACATTTATTTGAGCAAACTACAAAAAAAAGCTCCAATCTTGATTTTGGTTTAAAAAAATAATAATAAAGTGTCCTCTAGTGTCTTAATAATACTTAATTACTACTTTTGCAACATAATGAGAAGAGCAGATAAAAAGCAGATAATAAAAGCAATTTTGATTTTTTTTGTTTTGTTTGGTCTTTTCATCAATATTTCAGAAAATTGTTCTAAAAAGCAATTACCAAAATTCAATCAAAAGCCATCTCCTCAAAATTGTAATTGTGGATTTGCAGACTGCTTTATTGTATTTTTAATTACTTTTTACGCCATTGCTTTTGGAATGGATTTGTCTAATCATTAAAACAAAAAATGGCATATGTTTTGCGAGTGTGGGAGCCAGTGGAGAATCGTTCGAATTTTGGCAGATGCGGAGATGAAAAAACCCCGCTGTCAGCCATCATTATTTCTAAGTTGTAAAAAATAAAATAAAAATTCAGCCACCCACAGATCCAAGACAAAGTGCGCTCCCAGACTGGAAGCATGCTGTTGGCTGATGGCACTGTGATCCAACTATGGTGTGTATTAGTATGCGTGGAATCATGACTGGGACTTGGACAGCTAGCATTACCGCTAATGGCCATTCAGACACAAACATTATGCAATGATGGGTTTTTTGGTTTTATTACTGATTTTTTATTTTTTTTTTGTCAGTCTTAATGCTGAGCAAAAAACAGCTCTTACTTAACAGTGAAAAAATGAGTAAGTTACAAACCCGAGGCACAATGAATGATTCTATTAAAGCGAACCTATGCTGCAAAATGGACTTTTCAGAATTGTTACCCACGTTAGAGTTGTTTCCCTTATGAAAGATAATTTGTTCCATCAGATTTAGAATTTTAAATAGAACTGAATTTCTTGCTTTAATTTTTTTAAATCTGAAAAAAAAAAAAAAAAAAAAGTTTAAATTATTTTTATTCTGTGCATTTTTTCATTATGTTTCAAACTCAAAATAAAATATCACCTTTTAAATATTCAGTGCATATTTCCATATCCTCAAAAGATCTAAGATGCTAAGACAGAAGCAATCGATCCTGTGTGAGCCAGGTTGTTTCTTATTGGCTGTTCTCATCTGTGGGCGGGGCTTGAGGTTTGGATGAGGCTAATTCTGACCAATCAGATCGCTTCACTGCACCATTTCCTGTTTGTTACTAAATTAGATCGACTCACTTTGGATCGATTGTTTCTGCCTTGGCATCTTGGATCATCCCTGCAAATGTTTCTTACTGTGAATTTTACACACTTGAATTTGAGGGCTTGAAAATATTTGTGCTGAAGATGACATTTTTATTTTGAATTTGAACAATTTGAAAATGTGCACTCAATATTATAGCAACTAAAATTCAGAATAAAAATATTTCAAACATCTTTTTTCAGAGTTACAAAAATTCAAAGTGAGAAATTTGGCGTTTATTCAAATTCAAAATCTGATGAAACAAATTACCCTCCATATTCGTTTCTCATTTATCCTCTCCACATTGTATTCACAGTGTTACTTTGTTCTTCAAATTTAATGTCTTAATCGATGATATTTTATTATCTTATTTTATTGCATGTTATAATTTTCCTGCTGTTGTTGAACTGTGTGTTGCAACACTGAAATTTCCCCACTGTGGGACTAATGAAGGCATATCTTATCTTCTCTTATTATTTGACTGTGTTGTATAGTCATGTTGGTACAAACGAAAATAAAATCTGCTATTTGCTTCTGTAATCTGCAGCTATTCAAAGTTGTGATGACGTTAAAGGTGACGTCTGCTCCCACTGGACACCGCACTTTTAAGTGATTAAAGATGAATATTGTGATTTAAAAATTAAAAATTTTAACGTCCACGGGTGACAAAGTTCAAAGTTTGCTTTATTGTCAATTTCTTCACATGTACGAAACAAAGGAATCTAAATTGCGTTTCTCTCTATCTCAAGTGCACAGACAAAACAAATAACTCCATTTCTAACAGTAACCATAGATACATAAAGTCAGCTACAAACACCAGAGTACAGTCCAGTGCATTTCAAGTCAGATCAAGTATTATTATTATCAATTATAGATTAGAACTATATAGAAGATGCTCCTACACAACCGACTTTTGACCGACTGGCTGGTTTTCATCAAGGCAGGAGAGTGAAATAGACATGATCACATGGGAAAACAATAAGAAAAAGTGGACCAAAACACAAGTAGAAAAAATGAGTAACAGGCAGAGGGAGAGAAAAGAAACAAGAGGCAGGAATGTTCATTACATAAGGAACAAAAATAAACATACATCACTACTGCAACTTTGACCCAGTGAAGCTTTACCTCTTTTCGTACTGTGGTAAAGGTATCTACAAAACACAATGCTTTGAAGATACTGATACTGAAAATCCTGAATATCAAACCTCTCCATTAGTATCGCGACAACACTTCTTATTACTAACAATAATAATAATAATAATAAAGCTTTGAATGGCTAGAGCTCTTTTTCAGTCAAATCTTCACTTCCTCAGACCCCTCGAACCATTTGAGATGATATTGCGACCGAGGTGTTAATGCTTCACGAGGCTCCATTCGACCATCACTAGTGCTTATATTTGAAATGTCGGCCTTTTTTGCAGTGTGTAACTCCAGCTTCCCTGGCATCCACTAATATACCGTATTTTTCGGACTATAAGGCGCATCTAAAATCATGACATTTTCTCAAAAATCCACAGTGGCCTTATACTCCAGTGGCCTTATGTGTGACCTTTGGTTGTGTTTAACCTCCAACCGATTTGATGTTGTCCACATGAGTCTAATAAGGTATTAGTGGGCGAGTCAGGAGGAGTAATATGTTGGCCACATATAGGGCGACTGTGCAACATACCGGTAGTTCTGCCGTGTGCTGTACAAGGACCCAAAATGCACCTGTTAAGAGACATGCACCATGCAGATTTCAGGTTTTGTATTTTTGTGTTAAAACTGAACAATGTTGAGAGGGATCCGGGCATGTTTGATGCCCAAATCACCAACTGTTAAACTTGTATTTTTGTGTTAGCTACAACTGAGAGTTATTGTAAATGACCTGAATAAAGTTCCATTTATCCGACACGTGTTTTGTTTCTCTTATTGTGCCTTATAATCCGATGCTCCTTATGTGTGGACAATGACACAACTGACATATTATTTGAGACTGCGCCTTATAATCCGGTGCACTTTATAGCCCAAAAAATATGGTAAGTGAGGCTCCCAGTCAACAAAGTCAATGCGGACAAAGCGTCTTGCTAAAGGACAAAACAACGCTCGCATACGTCGGCTGCAGATGGGATTCCAACGATGTTAAGTTGGTTTTGAATGGCGACAGAAAGCGCGCAGAGACTCCACAGACCATTCAAAGTAACAGCCGTCTGCTACTCCCAGAAAACTCGCGCTCGCCGTTTCCCATGAGCCCTCGGTGCAGATAGAGCCCAGGTTTAAACGCCGCTGCCTCCGGAGTTCACACGGAGCGAGGGGAGAGTCGAGCTCGGGGTCAGACAGATCAGACTCCTCCTGGGGCCCGGCCATGTGCACACACTTCAGCAGAGAACATCAAAAGCTCGGGGGGTTTGTCCAGAAGAGGAGGAACAAAGTGTAGACTTGTTCACCTCCACTTAAGGAGAACCAGGCTACGTGCGAAGATTCAAGTGGTGGAGGAAATGGAGGATGAAAACGAGATCAAATACTGGGCGAATTTGTTGAGAAGTGAAAGGAAAATCGCAGGTTTTTGAGGCACGCTTTATTGGAAAAGACTCTATAATGATAATAAAACAGCAGGGTGTGACTTTCTACATTAAATCATAGTACTTTCTTTTAAATTCCCATGTACTTTAATAGTATCTGTGTAATCCCTTGGTGGTCCAGGTAGGTTCCATAGTCTTCCATGGGATAGTCTATGTGGGTTTTTTTTCTTCTGATACAGCTCAAGATCGCAGTCGAACCAGAAACGTCTTCATGCGAGGTGAGAAGCATAAAACTAGGCTTATTGTAAATGAGATTTAAAAATTCAAATATAAAAAATGAGACCGCTGCAAGGATCTGCCTCTAGAAATAAAGTACTTTTCCGAGCATAAATCTCTTCCTGGATCCTATGAAGACAAGTAGCGGCTCGGTGGAGGCTAAAGGGGATCCGAATAAAGAATACTCCTAATCCTGGAAGTACTATATGGAGCTAGGTTAGTGTCTTTATAATCAAACAAATATAACACTATTCACAAACCTCGGGTCTACAGATGGAAATTAGCCTTTTTTTTGCTATAATCTGGCATATTTACTCTGTAGTGTTGCACATGTTCATTAATATGCACTATCCCTATTGAATAAATAAATAAATACATAAAATACATTTTCTTTTACGTGATTCACAAATGCTTGAACCTGCATTTACAAACCGGCGTTTAATTGTGGATTTTTGGGTCCTTCCTGACAACGTTGGATGCACAAATTTCGTTTTTTTCTTTTTTTTAACAGCCAATCACAGCAACTGAAGTTCAAGCGTATATTTTATGATTGACAACACTGTGGTATTATTGCGTGAAGTAGTAGTTAGGTTCATAGATTCAAAAATGGCAAAAATGGCGGGAGAATTGTAAGTATAACTCGTTTATCTCCTCGTAATTTAACGTGTTTGTAAGTCATGAATTATACATCGTCGTTATATTGACGCTAACTGATCTCCATTGTGTTTGACTTGCTGATCGCCGGTTTGGTTTGTGTTCTATTTTCAGAACAAGAGTTGATAAATTCGTTGCAATTGTTTCGAGAAGAATGCAAGTTTGATTTGATTTGCAATTCATGTTTCGAATGAAGAAGTAGGTCAGAGAATACAGTCTTAAACACACACCTTATTAACATTTCAGAGATGACTGCTCAAATAAGAAGAATCCCATTTATTTCAGGCGAGATATTAGTCGAGCTATATCCAAACTAGCGCATTTTCAATTCCAGTCCTCTTGAACCCTTTCAATTAGCAAAAAAGAAGTTTATTCAAGTGTACTATGAGTATACTTATTTTATACTAAAACTGAGGAAGTGTACTTGAAGTTGACTTTTTACAAACTATATTATTTATATACTTAAGAATAGCACTGTGAAGTATACCCAAAAGTCTACACGGAGTACATTAATACTAAGACTTACACTTAAATACTAAAACTTATACTTTAGTAAATATTATACGTCTATAAATAGTAAGCTACAAGTAATACAAGCAAACTAGTAAAATAACCAAAGTTTATAAAAGTACTTAAAGTGTACTATAATAAACTAAACATAGGAACTCGAGGTACTTGACTAGTGCAGTAGTTCGGCAGTACCCCAGTAGGTAGAGCGTTTGTGCACTGGTCTGAAGGTTGGCGGTTCAAATCCTGCTCTCGACAAAACATCATTGGTTGAACAGTCAAGTCCACTGGCCCACAGGTTGGGGGTGTGATTCTAGCTCCTACAGATGAATGCTGTCATTAGATAGGTGTACTTGTTGTATACTTCAAGTGTACTTTTGCAAACTTTAAAGTATACTTAAAGAATACTTTTGCGAACTTAAAATGTTCCAATTTAATCCAAAAAGTATTAAATTAGTATACTTTCTAGTACACTAAAAGTACATGGTCTGTAGTATATTTGAAGCATAGTCAATAAAATGAACTTTATGTATAATACTTTTTGCTTTTTACAATAGTTTGTTACATTATTCATTCGGTCCACATTCATTCTGGTGCTGATAAACTACTATTTACCATTTATTTGCACCATCGACGTCTTTTACTGTCACTAATACACATGCCACTTTCAAACTAAGTAATGTGGGTGAAGCGTCTTGCCTAAGAGCACAACAGCAGGTTTGCCTCGAGTGCCCCGCAATGGCATCTCATATTCCCACCGATCTCCCATCCAAGTATGAACCGGCCCCATCCCCGCTTAGCTTCTAAAATAAGATAAAATCGAGTTTTGACGGGAAACTTCAAATTGTAATTTCCACTCCGCACACACACTCACACACGTACAAACACACACACTCGGGCTCGTACTTAGAAGCTCACCAATTACGCCGGAATTTGAATGCGTTCCCTTTCCATGATGTAATATTGAGCAGTCAGAAAAGTTGCAGGACTAGTTAGCAACTCCGGGCTCAGAGATGTAAAATCGCTGGTGCACATAAATAAATGAGTGCGACAAGAACGAAGAGAAGAAGAAGAAGAAAAGGGAGGGAGAGTAGAGAAACAGGAAAGGCAGAGGAGAGGTAAAAAGAAAAGTCAAGTTCCAAAATTCTACGAGGGACCACTTTTGATCACCGGTCCTCCACCTCCTCCTGGTTCGGCGTAAGGAAAGAACTGCGTGGAGAAATGAAAATCCAACGTTATTATGACAGTGTTGACTCCAAATGCCAAACAAAAAGCTCCGCAGACGTTTCAGAAGGTGTACGTCTAACACAGATCTATAATTCATGCCGCTTTGTCATAGAAGAACTCCTAAGTCTGCTTTTTTACATTCTGAAGGTGAACCGTGACGGAGAGACAACTGCCGCATGGAGTTCAAGATCTTCAGAGTTTTGATCCAGCTATATGACTTAATAAAATAGTTCCCGGTATAAAGTAGGAGGGCAGATTATCAAAATGTCAATACAGTTTAAACAAGCTGGATTTTAGCGTTGAAACTGGCAACCCAAATGACGTTACTTACTGTAGTTCTGCTTTAAAAGGCTCATCACAACAGACGTGGAGTTGTGTTTTGTCTCACGTTTAACATACAAATCCTGCATGTTTAGGCGGCATTCACCTGGAAAACACTCTGTTCCACCTTGTGATGTCATGCGGCAATACAGGAAGTGCACCACTATGTTGCTAAAACCCACATAAAGTTTCATTTCAGCTCTGGAATTGTCAATCTCTACTGGACTAAAGGTAAAAAGTAGCTACTGTTGATGACATCACAAGGTGGAACAGGGAATTTTGAGCTTTGGAGATGTACTTAAACATGTTAATGAGTTTCACACTGCTATTCCGACATTAGACATTGACGTCTAATTGTCGGAGTAGCGGCATAAACGTTATTTTTCAAGCGTCCCACTACTTCAACATCGTTTTTTTCATTCATCATCCCACTTTTCCAACGTGAATAATATTAATGTGATAGCTTATTGTTCTGTACTATTATATGGAGGATGGACTACAAATATTTGGCATTATGAAGTTGGCTACTGTGTGTCGTTTTTGTGTGGGACTCGATAGTTGTAAAAAAGACGGAATAGCGATACCAAAACATCTCGGAAAACCGGGACGTCTAAAAAGAGGTGTGTCGGAATGAAGGGATGTCGGAACTCCATGTGAATGTAAAAAGTCTCAGAAAACCAGAACGGAACGGTGTGAAGGGATGTCGGAACTCCATGTGAATGAAACAAAACACAACTCTAGGTTTTTGAGGTGGTGGCAACATTCAAAGACGTTAATTTTGCGTTTATTAAACCTTTCACTTTCATAAATCTGAATTAGAAAAGAGGCGGTGCAATTTCTCATTCGTTCAAGAGAGATTCAAAGTGGAAAAGGTTTCAGCGGTGATCATTAGAACATTGTTTTAGCAGACTAGATGTTTTCGCTCCTATCCGGAAGTCATTTTAGATTTGACGGTACAAGATTTGCCATTTAGTCAACAGTTTTACCGCATTAAACGTCTTTGTAAGTCCCCACGTTACTGCTGCATTCATGTGCTCCTCAGGGAATCCAAGATCAGGCGTTGATGTTGTTTGCGTTCACGTCCTTTTATCTCGGAAAGTCGGGATTTTGATTGTCACCATCAGTAAAATCACTTCACTTTAGCGAGTTGACGTTACATCGGTAATTAATTAAACAGTTGGGGTGCCAGGTCGTTCTTGCGCTGATCTGTTGCTCTTAGGCTCCGAATAACTGACAGTAAACTCAAATTTATCGGACAAATAGACAGATAAGCTGATCACGGTTCGTCTCCGCAGAGCAGTGACGTCAAGTGCGAAGCTGGCCTGTTTTTCATGTGCGTTTTTCAATTCAGAGAACCTTTTTGCAGAGTTCACGAGGAGCCCATAGATGTGCCATAAATATGTGTTTTCAGAGCGTTTGAAGCGTCCATCATCTCCACATCCAAACAGCCCTACAATTCTGTGGACACGACCCAAAGAGAGTTCTCCTGAGAAATCCTGCCTCTTTTTTAAATATCTGCAACGTTATATATTTTAAGAGCATATATTACACTTTTTCTGATCTACTGTATGTTATAATTTTGTTTCCTCATCACAATCATACAAAGCAAAAACTGGAGGCGTAACGTTTCAGAGTAAAATAAGAAAGTAAAGTAAGATAAGTAAAGTAAAGATAAGTAGATAAATAGTAGATAAGATTAGATAAGTAAAATCAGAGTTGTTTTACACCCAAAATGTGCTACTTTGACTATTTGAAATTTAAATGGGAGTTGGGGTTATTTGCCAGAGTTGATAGTGTTAATTCAACTTTCACTAGAGTTAATTCAACTTTCACTAATGTTAATTCAACTTCCACTAGTGTTAATTCAACTTCCACTAGTGTTAATTTAACTTCCACTAGTGTTAATTCAACTTCCCTTAGTGTTAATTCAACTTTCACTAGTGTTAATTTAAATTCCACTAGTGTTTTTTTTAAATGCCACTAGTGTTAATTCAACTTCCACTAGTGTTAATTCAACTTGCACTAGTGTTCATTTAACTTCCACTAGTGTTCATTTAACTTCCACTTGTGTTCATTTAACTTCCACTTGTGTTCATTTGACTTCCACTAGTGTTAATTTAACTTACCTTAGTGTTTGCCAGTAGTGTTTATTCAACTTCCACTAGTGTTAATTTGGCACCTCCCACCCACCACTTCAAACTCCAGACAATACCATTTTGAACCAGTTTTGTACATAATTTCATTTGAACTTAACTAAAATAAAGTGTCAAAATAAAACATTCCTCTGTGTCGTTTTGCTAAATAGGGATAACTCAACGAAGTGTTATCCGTTTACTCTCTAAATGTTAATATAACTCTTGATTTTGTGTTTAAACAGGAACTTTGGTCCAGTGTTACTTAATAAGCATTTCCAAAAATGTTAAATTATCTCGACCAGATTGGACTCGTATAAACCCTGAGAAAATGTTAAAGGTGATTCTGTGAGAGTCAATTTTAACGCTCCACTTTTTTCTGTGTACCTGGAGTTGTGTTTTGTTTCATTCAGACATATTAAACACATAAACCCTGGATATTTAGGCTGAGTTCTTCTCTCAAACATGAAAAAAAAACATAATAACACAAGGTTGGTGTTAACCTGAAAACAACCACTTGAAGACATCTCAACATAGAACAGCGTTTGAGCTTTGGAGATGTACTTAAACATGTGTGAATGGAACAAAACACAACTCGAAATATATGTTTTTGATGACAGCAACATAATAACCTGCCTTAAAGCTCACAAGAGTCGTTTTTGCGTAATATCGGACCTTTGACACATCCCTGATACCGAATGACGTTCAACATTAGCGCGTTTCCTTCAGACGTCGTACATCTCCCGCAGTCTTACACGGGCCCCTGCTCTGCATCTGAAATTCCGACATTAAATTCAGGAACGCAACACAATCCATTGTTATGACAGCGGTGACGCAAAACACCCGAGCGCTACCCGCCGTATAAGAAAGCGAACGTCAGTGTATGTATGTCTGACTCAGTTCTATTATTCATACCGCCGTGATGTAGAAGAATTCCTAACGTTGCTATTTTGGAGATTTCTCGTCCTCTTCGACCTCTTTAGCGGTCGTGTCTGCATGCATTTAGCGCGCAGTCATGATGCTAGCTAGTCATGCATGAGAATATGGACCCCTCCCATGAGCCCGCCAGGAAAGAGGGGGATAGCAACAGCGTTATGGAAGGAAAACAAGCAACCGTGATGGACAGATTAAGGAGAGTAGGAGATGTGTGGAGAAAAGAGGGTAGAAATTGCATTGAAAAGACAACTATGTACATTTTTCAGGTTGAGGGTCCTCCACCTTCTTGTCTCCATGGGGTTGTTAGTGCTTTTCCTGGAATGTTCCACAGTTCTACCTTACATTTACTCAATTATAGTTGGTTTTATAGCTCAAAAATACCAGAAAAACAACGTTCTGACTGTGAGCGGGGTCGCCTCTCCAGAGATCTGACCTGTAACTTGCTCTAATTTGATCTCCATGAAGGTGAAACTTTCCACACACAGCACGAACATTTTCAGCACTTGAAGAACCGTCCACCAGAAAAGTTACACAGTGTGCCTTTAGTAGCGTGGTCAAAAGTATCGAAAATCTACACTAATCGATACTAAACCTAATATCAAAACTAGATGCTTATTTGAGCAAGTATCGATACTAAAAAAAGTCATGCACAGTACAGAAATGAACCTTTCCTGAATAGTCATGCACAGGAGAGAAATGAATCTTTCCTGAATAGCTTTGGAATGATCTTGCGCTGAATCAGAACATGTTTAGATACTTTGCTGCCGACGTCATCAACATTCCCTGGGGATGTGGTGCTAACTATAGGCACTGCTCTGTCTGAGGCTTTGTTTGACTTTAATCTGAGCTTTTATCTGAGCCGATTTCGTTGGAATGACAACTGATTTATATTTGCTTTAAATCTCTCACAAATAATACTAGAGTCACATTTTTATAGTCAGTTTTTCTGGAAAATCAAATTCCTAAACAGGACCATGGACGTTCATATTGATCACAGGCTCCTGAAAATGTGAGGTTTAAATCAGTTTTGTAATATTTCTTGAGTTTTCATACAATATTAAAACATTTTGTCAGTTTTTATTTGTGCAATGTGTCACTCTGATAAGTGATGAACATTGTGCCACGGGCATACATGCAAAACACCCCTAGCAAAGACAGTAAGTACTAGAATTTAATGTTGAAAATCACGTTCTATTGTCTAAAGAAAGAGTATTTTTTATTACCATGGTATCAGAATCAGCTTTGAGTACTGCGTCTGTCTTTTGGTATTGTGACAACGCTTAATTAGAAGTGTGAAAAAGTGGTTCAAGAATTACTCAAATGAGAGTTAAAAAGTAAGAGAAGGAAACCACTGACAGAACGAATTTAATTGTTGAGTAAACGTCTGGCACAGCATCTGATCTATAATTTGAAGCTAATGTAATTGGAAGGACAAGATAATGCAACCCATCTGGTATTTTCAAAGAAGAGACGCGAAAATGAGACGGAATCATATCTGAAGGAGCGCAAACATTTAGTATTAGTACTACTACTCCTCTCAGTACTACTTTTTGATTTTTCCTAGAAATCTAAAGAGCCATGTGTTATGTAATACTACTACTACCACTACTTCTACTACTACCATTACTACCACTACTAATATTGCTACTACTACTGCTACTACTCGTACTCTTAATTTAAAGGTCCATGTGCTGTGTATTAAAAGGATTTTTTGAAACTAATACTACCACTACTACTACTATTGCTACTACTGCTACTACTACTACTATTACTACTACTACTACTAATTTAAGGTGTATGTATTATTATGTTTTTTTGAAACTAATACTACCACTACCACTACTACTGCTACCACCACCGCTACTACCACTACTACTACTACTACTACTACCAGTACTACTACTATTATTACCAGTGCCACTACTACAACTACTACTACTCCTAATTTAAAGTTTGTTCCATTCCAAAACTAATGCTACCACTACTACTGTTACTTGTACTATTACTACTATTACTACTAGTACCACCACTACTACTACTACTACTACTTAAGAACACAAGAGTCTTGATGTAATCCATTTTACAACATAATGCTGTCCAAATGAGATTGTGGATTCAAACCAGTGTGTATGGATGAAAAACACAGAGGATCATCATTTTCTTTTTTTTTCTTTCTTTTTTTTGTAGATTTAAAGAGCAGATTTAAAATCATCATTTTAAAATTGTGGGTGAAAACAAAAATTGAAAATCGGGTTTGCAATTGCAGCTGGACCTGTCACAATAGCACATTTTGAAGCAGGATAATTTCAGTAAACAATTTTTTTTTTTAATATACAGTTTCATTAAAAGGCCTGTGCAGTAACAAATAAACAGAAGGAAAGGAAATACATAATTAGACGGAACAGTTATTTATTCCACTCTCTACTGCTCAAATCTTCTTATTACATAAAAAAGGCAAACATCTCCCCACAATTGCAAAGAAATCTTACACAAAATAAATATTTAACCCTAAAAAAATGTGTCCCAGTTTTCATATTAATATTTCGTGGTGACATCACGCTGGGGGTGTTCTACATTCCACCATTAGAGATACAGCAGTTACCGTGGTGACACAATGCACTAGAAAACACAGACAAAAAAGTATTAAGATCATCTGAGAACTTAATGGAGAATTTTCAGGAGCCTGTGATGAGTACGAGCTTTTATGATCCCGTTTCGGTGCTTGATTTTCAACAAAAAGGTGAGTGAATGAATGATAAACTGTTGTCGTTGGAGATTTTAACCCAGAATTTATAGCCTCTGTATATTCTCAGATTTAAATATCCTTTTTTTTCATTGCTTATGTCTTCATTGTTGACTGGATGAATTATGCAAATAACAAAAAAAAAGTTGATAAGAGGGAAGATGCTTTGCGGTGATAACAAGGTGTGGATGAGGTTCTTTCATTAATTAGACTCCTCACCATTTAACTTTGGTCGTCTGCGCCTTCTCCTTCAGAAGTCGTTCTTGTAAAGTTGTTGTCTGATGTCGTAAAGTGGTTTATATTCATCCCCCGTGGCTGTAAACTTTACGTAGTCCATCTTGAGTCATTCCCCGAGCTCCTGGATGCGACGCACGATGTTTACGCGACTGTGGTTTCAGAGAACGTATTTTGAAAGTGCATCGGACATTTAATTTTGACACTACGTGCTTATTTCCTGTCTTCCCCTCTGCTAAAAAGCCTGGAGACGCTCTGTTGACGCTGAAAAATTAGAACTCCAATCTAATTAGAGTGACATGTGGCTTAATGATGCCCGTTGGATGCTCGTATGACACTGTTGGTGTCCGAGCGGTTAAATTGAAAAGAAAAGCCTGTTACTGCTTTGTTGTAAATTGGGGGTGACAGTAAAAATCAGCTTGTCTGTTGTTGTTCAAAGCATGTCAGCTCTTTCTGGACCAATTGTATTAAAATAAAACTCAGATTAAGTTTAATTTGAGTGTCAGTTAGCTTCACATCCTGAGGAAATGTTAATGACATCAGCTGAAGTCGATACAGTAGGTCTAATTATCGTGACAGGCATAATTCCAACACTAGCTCTGAAAATCTGAAATAGCTGTTTTAGAAAAAGCTTTCTCTGGCAGTTTTTTTCCAGTGGTACCACAGATGAGGCTTTTGTCCAGGGGTCGAACAGAATTAAGCCCTGGACACTCGGTTTGTTGAGGGACCCAAAGCCACCCAAAGCCACTGATACTACCAGGGGATGGGGGTCAAACTTTCCACTTTTCATAGCAATTTGGTACTTTTCTGTATGGCAGACGCCCTTGTGGAGAAGTGGGCATTTGGGATGAAGTGTCTTATCCAAGGACACAACCAGAAAAGTAGTAAATGGCCTAAAATAAGATTTGATCCTGAAACTGTCTCGTCAGGGACCAAACACTTGAAGAGATGGCCTTTATTTTTAGCTTCTATGGGGTATTAACTGCTAACACATATATAGAACACCATGCTATGTTACCTTTTATATTATATTATAAGACTAATACAATATATAATATTGTATTAGTCTTAAACCGTGCTTTTCCAGGAACTCAAAGTCGCTTACAATTTCATGCATTATTCATTCACAGAACAAGTTTTAAACCCTGGGGCCCTACTGTAGCACCTGATATTCTCAGCGGTCTCCCATCCAAGTACTGACCAGACCCAGCCCTGGTTAGCTCCTGAGATGATACAAGATCAGGCCCTGATGAGAAAGTTTGGCTAGCCTCTATTGTTTTGAACATGCTAAATTAGCTAAAATCAGTGTATTATTATCAAGTTTCATTTTTGTCAAAAGTCACTCCTATTTCATAACAGTGTCACGTTACAATCAGCATGCATTCAGCTAACGAAACTACGGTAGAACACACTGCATCAGACTTCTTTAGTTGTTGTGTACTGTTTTCTATTGTGTTTTTGTATATTTATGGAGAACTGTTGTGTGGGAGCATGGGTGATGGAGGCTTGTGGGTTGAACATTGGACAGAATCTTACAGCTAACCATAAGGACGGTTCAAATAGGGCCCAGGAGAGCTTGCAAAATCACTCAAACATGCATGGATAACATCTAAAATCTAAAAAAAAATGCGTGTTTTTAATGAGAGAACATTACAACATGGTGGAAAGCTCAAAAAAATCAACATTTTGCATAATTCTCCCTATTTAACCAATCGAGCCAGTGTTAAAAAATATTTAAATACACCCCCATTTGTACAGCAAGCATGATGAAAACTGCCCTCTTTGCTAGCACTGTCATATTAAACTGTTATTGTCAGTAAATATGCACCATTTCTGTAGTAAATCATAAGTAAAATTATCACTCAACTTAAAATGATGCTCAACATAAAGAACATCTAAATATACAAACCAAACTTTACTACAGCTTTCCTCCCACATACAATTAGCATCCATTATATGCTATGTGTGGGTTTAGCACACGGCGTAGTACAAAATGATACAAGCACATAGAAGAGATCGGTGTTTTGTGCCAGATATTAAAAGACCTGCATTTTGAACCATGTGTGAAGACCATATATTCAGAAGGCAATACAGTATATAGTGGAACAGCAATATATAAATGGAAAAGAGAGTTGGTCTGAGGATTGACCCCTGTGGTACACCTCTTAAAACTGTTGTATTTGTCTTTTTTCCCCTAGTAATGCTTTCCAAAATATTCAAAAGGGGAAATTCACAAATGTTGATCCAAATCTGAACTTTATATTACATCAAAAATCAGCAATAGACTGTATATATGGATGGACTTATGTAACTATCTAGGACCCTTAAAAATTTGAATCAATATTTTGTTGTTGCACCCAATCAAACCTATCACCTATCAAAAAATATGAAACCCACACTAAGTTTTTCATGAAGGAAAGAGTAACTAAGAGAATGAAAAGCTTTTGCAAAATCTAAGAATATTTCTGTTACATGATTTTGGGTTGCGTAGAATGAGAAGTGCGTAATAAATAAATAAAGTTGAATTTTGTAGATTTCATCAAGGACTCCTTTCCTCTGAAAAGTCTAAAAAGGTAAATCTGCAAATGTTCAACCTGATCTGAACTCTGTATTTCACAACAAAATCATCCTTTTAACTATAGACTGTATATAGACTCTGCGTT
>KN490452.1:0-12030 GCA_000787155.1 Scartelaos histophorus
AATATCTATTCTGGGGCTTATTAAAAGTGCATTATGTAATCTTTCTGGTATGTATTTCCATGGTGACATTACTAGGCCACATAACAAATCTGATCTATGGAGAAGTGAACCTCCCTCATAGTAAAATTAGTAAATAGTAACATTTGAGGTTTTTGGAGGTATTTTTGAGCTATTAAAACTCATGTTTAACACACAAATCATTCATATTAAAGCTGAGTTCTTCTCTCATACAGAAAACACTCTGTTCCACCTTGTGATGTCATGCGGTAATACAGGAAGTGCTCCACTGTGTTTTTAAACTTCATACACTTTAACTAGAATCACTGGGATCCATTTCAGCCCTGGAATTGCCGATTTCTACTGAAGTAAAGGTAAAAAACGCAGCTGTTCAGCCCTGGAATTGCCGATCTCTACTGAAGTAAAGGTAAAAAAAGCAGCTGTTAACTTGAAAACTGGCACTACATGACATCACAAGGTGGAACAGAGCATTTTGAGCTTGGACAAACTAATAAACATGCAAATAAAACAAAACACATCTCTAAGTATGTTTTTAAGGAGGTAACAACATTATAACTCGGCTAAAAGCTCACAATAGTCAATTTTGCATGATGTAAGACCTTTAAAATAAGGTTAAATGTGCAATGGTTGTAAATATAATCGTCTTTTTATGTTTCAGTTGTGGGTTATCCCTGCGTTCGGAGTTCACCCTCAGTTTGAGAACGGTTTGGGGAAGCAGTTTTTCGGGTTCAGTTGTTGGTTTGTGTTGGTGAACGTTGGACAGCCGCTCACGGTCTTCTACAGGATGCACTCAGTCGCTGCACTGATGGAGCTGCTCATCACCGCAAAATAAAGAAAAACAGGAACTGGACTGTCGAAATATTTACATTAGCATTAGCTGTGTGATCCTTTAGTGGTTTAGTCGATTAATCGGTTGATACCATATTAGTAGACTGCATATAAATGGGCATAGCTAACCTGCTCGCCGCTGCATTCTGAATCGAGCAGGGATGTGCTTCTGGCTCCATCAACTCTGCTCCCATTGACTTTATATCAAAAAACATCGCCCTCTCTTTGTCACTGCTGTTGTGAGCCTTGTCACTTTGGTCTTAAAATGTTCGTATTGACCCGCTCTGCATGATCCTGGTGTTTTTGTTTCACTTTTTCCTGTTCCTACTATGGACCTGGCTCAAAATTCGCTCCCACAACTGCTTCAGTGAGCTTCATTTGACTGGAATTGAGTAAAATGGTGTTTGAATTAAGAGAAAAATCGTATTCTAGTGGCAGATAAATGTACTTGTTAAAGGTGCACTGTGTAATATTTCTATAGGACGGTCCACTAAATGATGTCTCCATGGAAGTGTTATTGCTTTGTCTAGAATGTTCCACAGTACCAGTTAAACCCACCTGTACAAGGGAGACGAGCAGGTTACAGCACTACACTACATTACAATTCAGATCTGTGGAAAGTCTTTCACACAAGGAATTATTGCATTTTTGAGTGATAAAACACCCATGATAAATAAATGCTAGATGGAAATGTTCAAAGTCATATTGTGGAACATTCAATGTAAAAGCAATGACGTCTTCATGGGGACAAATAGATAACAGACTCTCCACTGGAAAGAGATGTTTAAACTTAAAATAAGAAAATACATATTGTCACATTTAGATAGAAAGATAATACTTTATTGATCTTGCCAAAGGGAAATTCAGGTATAATTCAGTTGCACTTTTAAGAAAAACAGTGCAGCATAACATGAGCAGAGGAGGGGAAAAAAAAGCGAGAAGTGTGGGATATGGGGTTTGGCTTTGGAGATTCACTCCGCCTGGCTCCAGTCTCAGCTGCCGTGGAGTTCGCCCTGATCAGGCCCCAGTCAGAGAAACATCAGCAGGAGTCAGTTCAAGTTGGGGAAAAGAGGAGTTGATTCCAGCCGACCTTGGCCAAGACGGCGCTGTCTGAGGGAGGCCAGTAGATAAGACTGGGGTTATTTGGGTTTGGGGCGAGTAGCCACGTTTCAGTTTCCACAGCTTTATTCTCTCTTTATTCATTCAGGTCTTCCTCTATGCAGGGCTTCCCGTTCCTCCAAAGTCAAAGTTGTATCAATATTGCGGTTTAGAACCACAATTCCATCCAACTTGCAGTCAATGGCTGCAAGTCTTTCACTGATGTTTTCCAAAATGCGGTATGAAGCCGCAGATTGCTCCATAACACAGTTCATGGTGGCAGTCTGAGCACTGGAAACCCAGTTTGCCAATTCAATCAAATCAGGAAGCCAAGTGAGGCTTTGGACAGATGCCTCAGTAATCCGAATTTTCAGAAAATTCAGGGCTATGCCTAATCCGATCAGCAAAAATCCTGTAATCATAGTTCTGAATAGGTAAATATCTTCTATATCCTCCATGGAAAGAGACGCCAGATAAAAGACACGCCACTTATCCCAACCGTCCATTGTGTAACCTGCTGGGAATGTCCCGGGAGGCAAGCGGGCTCCCCCAAAAACATGTTCCTGGTTGAAAAAATGGTGTCAGTTGCATTGAGAGACCAACTGATCAAATCCATAATTAATTTAGGTTTGGAAGAGCAGAGTGGAGAATCCCTCAGAAGTACAAGACACTAGACTAGACAAGGTTAAGAGGCAAAGCAGAGAAGATAAGAAAGAGGAGAGAAAAAATGTGTCCACCCCGACTGAGTGCCAGAGGAAAAAGACAAAAACTTAAAATAATAAACTGATGGTACTTGAATTAAGGGGGGAAAAAACTTCTTAGGCTTAATTTAAATAACCTAGAGATAACTTTTGTATTTTGTATTTTATTTAAATTTCAAGGTGTCTGTAGTGGCTATAGATTTGGAAGTGAATCATGAGTTTTTTCATATAAATAGTTTTCTAGTACTTTTCTGTATAAATAGTAGTTTTTGGTTGAACTCCTGTGCAGGTGTAAGTCTTGTGAGTGCAGTTTGGGTCAGTTTCATTGTCAGTTTTTTTTAAAGATATAATAATAATAATAGTTTTGAGTGTTTTGCCACGCCCCCTTTTCATTCATTTTTAGTTCACCAAGAATTTCTTTAGTCGACTACAGCCCTAAATAGCAGATTTCATTAAAAACATGATCCAATGTTTTGTCAGTCCATAACACATTTTATACACTTGGTTTAACTTAAATCTCACCAAACATTTTGAAACTAAATTATACTGTAAATGTATATCGAACTATAACTGGTTTGACATATAATAGAATAAATGTACAGTATACAGACACTGGACTGGTCAAATTTGGAAATAATGTCAATTTAATACTGAATTTTTATTTATATAAATGTATTGTGACCAAACTGTTTTCCATACATAATAAATGTTTTCTTGTACAAGTGTCTTTGGTGGGAATCTTCATTTACAGAATCAAAATTACATTATTTTAGTAACATAATCTTGACTCACTTTTGTAAACGTGTTTTCTTATTCTATGTATTTACAATAAAGTGAATATTAAGAAAGTTTGACATCACATATGTATGAGGGCTGCAAAAATAGACATTGCAATTAGCAAATCACTGTATTTTTTAAAGTGACAAAATATCTGCCTTATTCTTCATAAAAACTGCAAACTTTGTAGTTTAGACCTGCACAAATATGTTTTGAAATTTGATTCTTGTAAAATTCAGTATTTTTTTTACATATTTGCAATGTGAATTTCGGCCCGAAATCCTATTATTAAAACATAAATCTCAAATATGAATCACAATACCGGTCAGAAAAATCACAATTAAATATTTGTCCCAAATCGTTTAGCCAAATATCCTGTATATTTTTCATCTCAAACTATTGTTTCCGAAAGTTGCACATTTTGAGTTTAGCTCCCAACTTGTGTCCCATTTAAATAAATAACAAAATAATATAATAAATTAAAATTAAAACAAATCTATAATAGTAACAGATAAGATTTATTTGCTGTAGAAACCCTTCAGGACGTAGGTTATGTTGTGCAGGGCTGTGCATAGTTCATGTAAATATGAAAAAAGTTAAACATGAGTCTTTGGTCTCTATACAAAGAAAGTCAAAGCAGTGGGTGATGTTTTTGTCGGTGGTTTTCAGATCCGTTGAATTTCAAACAGTCGGATGTCCGTGTCGTACCAGATGGGAGGGTCCATGTTTCTACGGCAAAAAGAAATCACATCAATTATGTTTGTAAAAAGGGCCAGACTGAAAGTGTAACTGGAAATAATAAACATTTTTAAGCATTCAGTGATTAGAAGATACGTAATATTAACGACATAAAAGTAAAAGTGCACCGTGTAGTTGTGAGATTTATGTGTAGCTCAGGCAAATTTACATATATATACATATTTTAATTCAATTTGAGAGTGTTTTACCGTAGATACACGACTCCCCACATGTACGTGTTAAACCAGGCATTGGTCCCGGCGTTGGCCTGGTACTTGCGGATCAGAATGGGATGAGGCACCGGGAGCAAACCCACCAGAGTCCCATGCTGCAGGAAATTAAGTATCTCGGTCTCGTCTGTCAGACCCCTGAACCACCAAAAGGATAAAGTAAAGACACATTATGAAACTTAAGCAAGATGTGGGCATGCAGTTGCTTTTCTGGAATATTCCACAGTATGGCTTTAAACGTATCCATCAATCCATCATCAATTTGAGGACAGTATTGAAATAAACTAGCTTGTCTCTATAGAGTTAAATCAGTTCAAAGTCATACTGTGCAACATTGTGGGCAAAAGAGTCACTCCATAGAGCCGGTTCTCCAACTTTTTTCCTCTTTTATAAAGAAATTTCCAAAGAGCGACTCATTACAGCGGTGACAAGAAACTGAGAAAGTAGAGGAGCTATGGCAAGCCTTAGATGGGGAACAGTTAGATTCTTATTAAACATAAACCATTATTCATTTATCAGTGCACAAAGTTAGGCATCAAAAATAATTCATGTGCAATGGTAATTAATCAGATTTTAATCATTAAGCACAATATATATTATTCAGAAATCCTTTAGCGAGCTATTTGGAACAGAGCCCTGCCACAGAGACATGGACCTGGTATCACAAAAAACAGATAAATTAACTCACTTGTCAATACAGATTTTTTCAACCTGTGGGACCAGGACTTGAAGTAGTCTCATGATGGTCTGCAGAGGGAGCTTTGACTTCCACGACAAAGCCTTAATCAATCAAATCAAAATGTAACTAATTAATAAATGAACACACATTAAACACACAATATTACTGAATGTAGATGTAACTGACCCAGTCTGATGTGGGGGTCCAGGCGACAGATGAAGAAACACTCGAGAGACGACTCCGTGACGCCTCTGACACCACCTGTTTAAATGAACGCAATGTTATCTAGATCTATATACTGTATAATTGATGATTTCTGACCCAAAATTAGTAAGATGTAATTAAAGTAATGCACAGAACATGATAGTAATCCACAACATTCATTAATGTAGCCGTGCTGTTTTAATTTTAATGTCAGAGCAGATGTCCACATTTTATTCTCACAGGTATCCTTTTAGCTCCTTCAGAAACTAAATAAAATTAAATCTGGCATGTCTTACTTATCAACAATGCATTTAGCAAATACAAATAAAAATCTACAAAATTCAACAGATAATTGAAAACTTTCCAGGTTAAATAAAGATAAAAGTATAGAGTCCTCACCTCAGATTCTCTCTCAGAGTTGGACTCTGTGTCACTGGCTGCACTTCCTCCTCGGTCTCTCGTCTGTGGGAGTGAGACCAGGGTCCCATCTGTGCTCACCTGAGACGTCTCTGTGATCTTATCTATACCTGCAGCAAGAGAAAATCTTTTGTTACTGCACATGTGACCTGACAACCAATAGTTTTAACCTGCTTTTTGCCTTGTCTACTATTTGACAGCCACGTGTTTTCCACAAAGGCTCCTACATATTTTGCTACTGTAAAATAAATTACTTTCAATATCCACTTTTGTCCAAAACACAATGAGCCAACTTTCCCCCACCGGGAGGAGCTCTTTAGCTCCTCCTGATGCCACAACTTTCCCCCACCTGTAGCCACACCTGGTGGCCTCAGGCCACTTCCTGGTGGCCAGGAAGAAGTAAAGAGCTCCTCCGGCATTAATTACTCCCATAATGCAATCGAAAAATTCTAATTCCTGCATGATTGTAACTTGTGTATTTTACTAATTTATATTTATGGCATTAAACCTTTTTATCTTCAAACCTTCAAAATGTTCTTCTGAGAATACCATTTATGCACAAATTCACAGTCTTAGAATAGTATTACTCTTATAATGCAATCAACAAATTCTAATTCATGCATGATTGTAACTTGTATATTTTACTAATTTATATTTTTTCCTAATTTTGAAATGTACAACAACAAAAAACAAAAAACAAACAACCAAACAAAACCCTCCCACACCTCACCTCCCTCTTCACACTGCACAAAAACACTGGGAACAAACATCAATTTTCACTCAAGTCCAATCTTGTCAAAATATTCAAAAAGGTGTCCATATCTGCTCAAAGTCTCTCTAAATTGTATATTTAAAAAAAATTCAACCATTGTATTTTATTGTATGTTTACAAGTGGGTCTAGTCTTTTTGGTCTGACAGACTTGATGCAGGCTACTGTTCCCCAGTACCAGCATTTACCTGGCATGGCCTCCAGACTGGCCTTGTATGCACCCTGCTCGGGCGGGACTTCCTGTTTGTTGACCTCTGAACTCTGCGTATCCATGGAGACGGTCCTGCTGAGTCCCGGGCGCTTCCTCATCTTCTGCAGAGCGTTTTGGATCGACACAGCGTCACACGGGAGGTTGGCCAGTTGGTGAAAAATGTTTCTCTTACGAATGATTGTGTAGATGAGTTTACTATTGCCTAAAGATAATTAAAAAAATATATAATTCAGTGTCTTGAATGTTGAAATGTGTCAGACTGAAATAGATGGGTAGAAAGATGCTGAGATTAGGACTAAAGGCAAAGAGGAAAACCAAATCCCATTCAATAATTTTGCTAAATTAAGCATCAAAATCATGCATATGTGAAGAACCATACATACAAACATCAAAATGAAAATAAAAATAGATGTAAACTGTCTGTACCATCAAACTGGTATTGTATGATGTTGTTGCAGATCTCCAGCAGGAAAAAGACCAGATTGTTGTTTTGCGGAGACGAGAAGAGGAACCAGGGCGTGGAGAAGGCCTCCAGCAGGTGCAGAAGTTTGGACGCAGTCACCATGGACAAGCTCTTCAGATATGGAGAGACTGAGGGAGACACACATGGACTCAGCCACTAGAGGGCGACACTGCACTGTACAGCGTTTCTATGTCAGCAATCTAACTGAGAAAATGTCTATTCATAACTACGACACAAATAGATTACTTAAATTTGCAGGTGGTTTATGTCATTTTTCTCATGGAAGGTCCAAAATCTGCTCAACTTCAACAGTGGCATTAAACTAACCTAATTCTTACATGAAAACACATGTTATTTCTGTGAGCTGGGTCCACCTCTCCATGTTATTTTATTGTTATTAATCAAACATTTGTAGTTTATGTTGCATTTGAAAAGAAGAATATTATTGGGCGTTACTCACTGTTGACAATGATCGTGAGTAAACAGTCGAAGAGCGGCTGCAGACGCTGGTGTCCAGACGTCATGATTTTGTGGAAGATCTAAGACAACAAAAGGAAAGATCTGGTTCTGTCCCTGTTTAGCCCTGATTAAGAGCTGGTTCAATTACAAATTTCATTCAGTAGCTTTTCATTTCAAGTTCAGTTCCTGTTTTCAGAAAATATTTTGACCTAGTTCAGTTCAGTCCTGGGTCCATTCTAGATTCAGTCACAGTTCAGGCCCTATTTAAGTCTACTGGTCCTTATATAAAGCTATACAACTAGTAAAATCATATGCAAATGTCTCAATAAAAATGTAAAAATATTAAGTTCTGGTTTAGTCCAGGCACAGTCCAGGCTCAGTCTAGACTCATACCTGGTTCTTTTCAAGTTCAGTTTCTGTCACTGGTTTAGTTCCTGGTTTAGTCTTTCTTTCTGTCAATGGTTAAATTCTGGTCAAGTCCTGGCTAAGTCCTGGCTCAGTCCTGGCTCAGTCCTGGTCAAGTTCTGGTTAAGGTCTGGTTAAGTTCTGGTTAAGTTCTGGTTAAGTTCTGGCTCAGAATGTGAAAAATAGAGTTGGTCCACACAACTTAGTCCTAGTATTAGCACTAGCCTTAGTCCCGGTGCAGTCCCGGTTCACATTCAAGGTTCAGTTTCTGTCATTGGTCTAGTTCCTGGTTTAGTCTGGTTTAGTCATTTCTGTCCATGGTTAAGTCCTGGTTAAGTCCTGGTTAAGTCCTGGCTCAGAATATGAAAAAATAATTGGTCCACACAACTTAGTCCTAGTATTAGCACTAGCCTTAGTCCCGGTGCAGTCCCGGTTCACATTCAAGGTTCAGTTTCTGTCATTGGTCTAGTTCCTGGTTTAGTCTGGTTTAGCCATTTCTGTCCATGGTTAAGTCCTGGCTCAGAATATGAAAAAATAGTTGGTCAACACAACTTAGTCCTAGTTTTATTCCAGGTCTTAGTCCCGGCTCGGTCCTGTCTCACCACTATGAGCAGGTCGGCGTGCGTCCCGGTGAAGATGGGGATGTCCATGGGGACTCTGAGGATGTAAGGTTTGTTCAGACGAACCCCGAAGTTTCTCTCTCCACTGAGCAGCAGCAGAATGAAAACACCAATATGGAGCAGACCCAATTTAGCTACAGACAATACACAAATAAATACAATATATAAGTTAGGAGCACAGTGAAAATGATAAACATATTTCCTGATTATTTACTTTAAGTGGCAGTATTACACTTCCCTTTATGGTTCTGAAAATGCTCTATTTGCCAAAAACAATATATTACCATGTTTAATATCCTTCATTTTTATTTTTGATCCCTCCCCTGTCATTCTCCCTTCAGTCAGTTATTACAATAAGTTATTATGTTAATATTTTGATAAACAATAAAAAGAGCAATGTTTTGGTGCACAGCTTGAGCCTCCCATTGGCTATTGAACCATACATGTGTCCTGGTCTAGTCCTGGTCTAGTCCTGGTCTAGTCCTGGTCTAGTCCTGGTCTAGTCCTGGTCTAGTCCTGGTCTAGTCCTGGTCTAGTCCTGGTCTAGTCCTGATGTGGTCACTCTGTCCTCTGAATACTCAACAGTGAAAGTGGAAGAACAAACCCAAAAACAGCATTCAATTTGGAACCAAATAGTACTGGTCCTGTTCTAGTCCTGTTCTAGTCTGGTCTGGTCTGGCTCGGGTCTTGTTTTGGCTCTGGTCTGGCTCGGGTCTTGTTTTGGCTCTGGTCTGGCTCTGGTCTGGTTCTGGTCTTGATTTTGGTCAGGTCTGGCTCTGGTCTCGTTTTGGCTCTGGCTCTGGTCTGGCTCTGGTCTTGTTTTAGCTCTGGCTCTGGTCAGGTTCTGGTCTTGTTTTGACTCTGGCTCTGGTCTGGTTCTGGTCTTGTTTTAGCTCTGGTCTGGCTCTGGTCTTGTTTTAGCTCTGGCTCTGGTGGTCTGGAATACAGTAGATATGAGGATTAATATTTAAAATATTCTCACAAGGATCTGTTCTTGATTCGTTTAGGTAGAAAAGTATCGGGACCAGGACTTCCAAAACGTTGCTGCTTTTCAGAACAAAAAACAGGAATTTCTGCAACACAAAAAATACCCACGTTGATTTAAGTGAACACGTTAGCACAATTTGATTTCATTTTTACCCTGTTTATGTCGCAGAGCTTCCAGAACAGAACGAGCAGCTCTTGGTGAAACTGGATCTTTTTGGTTGAGTTTGGGAGATAAGTTTGGAGCAGAGGGTTGTTCAAAAGACTGGACATGCCTTTAAGGATAAAACTGAAGTCCTGAAATTAAATATACAAGTTTTTACTCGATTAAATTCTCATAAAAATTGCACAACGCCCCCTTAAATGTGTAAAAAATATTAGAAAAAGTATAGGCCAGTACCTCTTCTCTATGGATCCTGGAGAGGTAGTTCACAAAGAGGTTCTTGGGTTCTGAAGTCTGAAGTAACCACAGACAAAATGAGTGCAAAAAACAAGACTATATAACACTAAACATGGCTTTTCACCAGGAAAGTTACACAATACACCTTTAAAAATCTCCAAATCCCTCCTCTCTGTACCTCTATCTGCTCGGTGGCGCCATCTGTGGTTGTGGCCAGAGCCTGCAGAGCTGAACTTGCGGCTGTTCGTCCGTCGTGCTCCAGAGTCACCATGAGCACCTGGATGGCCTGCTCCACCAGCGCCCCCCTCTGGTCAGAAAACAGCAGGTGGTTATAGGGCAGCCCCAGCCCCACAGGGTCATAGGCACACACCACGTTCAACAGGGAGGTGAAGAGGGGCAGGGCGTGTCTGTAATGAGAGGGTTGATTGAGTTTAGAACGGGTTTAGAATGGGTTTAGTACTGGTTTAGTCTTTGGTTCAGTCCTTGTTTGAGTCGTTGTTTGAGCTCTGGTTTAAGATCTGGTTTGATCATGTTTGAGTCTGAGGTCTGGTTTAAGTCCTGATTTGAGTCTTGGTATGAGGTCTGGCTATGAGGTCTTGTATGGTCCTGGATGGAGTCCTGGTTGGAGTCCTGGTTGGAGTCCTGGTTGGAGTCCTGGTTGGAGTCCTGGTTGGAGTCCTGGTTGGAGTCCTGGTTGGAGTCCTGGTTGGAGTCCTGGTTTAAGCTCTGATTTAAGCTCTGATTTAAGCTCTGATTTAAGCTCTGATTTAAGCTCTGATTTAAGCTCTGATTTAAGCTCTGATTTAAGCTCTGGTTTGGTCATGTTTTAGTCTGAGTCCTGGTTTGAGTCTTGGTTTGAGTCTTGGTTTGAGTCCTGGTTTGAGGTCTGATTTGAGGTCTGATTTGAGGTCTGATTTGAGGTCTTGGTATGAGGTCTTGGTATGAGGTCTGGTTTGGTCCTGGTATTGATTTAATGCAGTCCTAGTTTGAGTACTGGTTTAAGCCCTGGTTCAAGTCCCATTTAGAGTCCCGGTTCGAGTCCCGGTCTAGTCACCTGTTTTCTGAGGAGGCAAAGAAAGTCACCCATGGATTCGAGCTTTTCTTTTCTGACGACGCAGAGACGTACATGGCCTCGGAAAAACAAGTCAGCAGCAACTTCAGCAACTCTGACCTGAAAACGAGAGAGAAGATATGAAAATATTTGATCAGTTTGTCATTTTATAATCCATTTTAAATATTTTGTACACAATATAAAGCACTTTTAAACCTGTTTTGGTCGTGGATGTAGTTCAGTGGAGGAGACTGAGCGAAGCCAACTCCTGCCTCCCAGATGAACTCACAACTGTCAATGGACTGAATATCCTCCATAGAGTCCTGAAAAATACAAAAATATAATTGAACTGCACTTTGAAATCACACATTTCAATGCTCACAAAACTAGAAATATTCAAATAACACAACATTGATTTCTGTTACAAAGAAAATCACAAGTCTTGTACTATTCAGCATTTCAAATTCCAGTTTTCTCTAGTTTGCCTGCAAAAAATTCATAACTTCTTTAATTGTTTTGAGTATACGTCAAATTAAAATGGCTTAAATTAAGAATATTTTACTTTATTTGAACAGATTCAACCTGACAAGTAAAATTATCGACCAATGGAATAAGTGTTTTTCTTAATTCAAGCAACATTAGATTTTATTTCTTATTTTAAGAGCAAAAAAGTGTCTGTTTTTATTATTTTAAGTGTAGCCAGGTGTATTTTCCAATCTTAAGTACAAAGTTCCACTGATGAATTTTACTTTCTTAATTCAAGTCATCTTTTTTTTATTTTTTTTTTTAATAATTTGTCATTTTTTTGAGTGATTGAATACCCAGCACATTAGCAACAAAACATAAGAAGACATAACAAAACATAATACACATAATACAAAAAACAAACACACAAACAAAAAACTAAGAACAAACACAATAATTTCTATAATTTTAAATTTCTATTTATGAAACTTTTTTTTTTTTTTGGCAACCCC
>KN490452.1:12181-23404 GCA_000787155.1 Scartelaos histophorus
TGTTTTTTTTTTTTTTTTTTCTCCATATTCTTATTTTAGTCTGAAGCACAGGAGCTAAACACCAGTCACTGTTGACACCTCCTTGTATCATGTGGTCCACAGTATTTTAATAAGGCTCTGCTGCTGCTCACTGATAATAATACGACAGGGGGCAAAGGCGTTAGTGTGTGTACGGGAAGAATGTTTCCTTTTAAATAATGTATTTCTTGTTGAATTTGTGATTTGTCAGCTGTACAAAAACTTTTTCAGAGTAGCTGTAAATGGTAGGGATGCACGCTGCAGAAAAGCTTGGCCAAAATTTAACATATAAACGCTTAAATCTGTCAGAAAATTACTTAAAAGTAGTGAAATTATCTCTCCATGCAGCAAGATAATTTTAGCTATGTTAAAATAAACTACCTCTAGACTAGAATTAAACAGTCTCAGAACTAGTAAGTAGAAAATAATTCTGAAAACAAGATGATTAACCTGATACAAGTTTAAGAATCTTGAGAAATATCCAGACAAATATAAAATATTAGCTGGATCAGGTATTGGTTTTATGATATTGGTGAAGCTGATATCAGTTGGATGATATACAGGTTAATTTTGGAGAACATTTCATATTTTTTTAGGTTTTATTCATACAAAGCAGTTCTGTTGTCACTGGAAAGATAAAAAAAACTGCTGCATACCGATCTCTGCGTCCCTAAAAATGGTAGTGAAACTAAAATGCATTTTTATAGACAAGGCGTAATGCTTAAGGCTTTAAATAAACTACAGTGGGCTCAATAATCACATTTGAATCCAGTCTTTTCTAATCAAATTCAACTGAGTGGTCCACATTAATCCTCAGTCACTAAAAACGTGGTTTAAAGCTGGAAGAAATGTGTATTTATTGTGTTAAATCTGAATTATTTTAAGTTCCCTGTCCATGCCCTTACAAAATAAACTTGTAGGTGATGGAAAATGCAGCTGTAGTAGTTTCCTTACTGCTCCATTAAACGTCCTATGTCCTGGGGAGGTTTAGGGCCGGTTTATAATGAGCTCCAAGCCAGACTCGCTCCACACGTCTCCTGTTTGTTTAAAACTGAGGATAAGGCTGTTTCTCCTCTGCCCATTTGTCAAACACTCCACTCCTCTGGTCACACATTAACCAATCGGCTTCTCGGGACAGAAAATACACAACTTAAAGAAGGATTTAAGCCGTTTTTGTGGAGCGTTGTTTTTTTTTACCAATGGAGATGTCATTGCTTTGTTTGAAATACTCATCTACCTCCATGAAGATAGGCAGGAATTAAACTAGGCCTAGATACCTAGATCTATGGAGAGGCACCTCAGTGTATCATAAGAATGCCTGTTTTTCCATGGTACTTTAACGCGACAAAAACTCCTAATGGAATAAATACAAAAGAGAAAAGCAGGTGCTAGACTCTCTACCAGAAAAATTACACAGTGCACATTTAAAGAAAGAAAAATGTGGATCTTCTGTAATGCATCCAACTTCTTTGCACCGTCTTCTCTCACAACAACAAGCTTCTTGCGCTTCATTTATCCATCTCTTTTTGGTCTTCCTCTAGGCCTCCTTTTTGCATCTTTCCATCTTTTTCCATTCAGTAGCCCGTCTATCCTCAACACCAACGTAACAGAACAGCATTTCCACAAGCAACTTTGAACGCTATTAAATAAATCCTATGTAAAGAGGCACTATAACTATGTACATTTTAGATTAAAGGTCTGAAACTTTCTATTGTCCATGAATGTTCCACAATTTTATCTATTCATGGTGACGTCACAAACCAGGAAGACGTTTGGAAACACGAGATGACAATGTCCAGCAGCTCTGTTCATTGTAGTAAGCATGGATCTATTAAAATAACTGGATAGGGTATTGCTGCTTGTAGCTGACTGCAGTTGACGTAGTGACCGCTCACTGGTACTTCAGCGAAAGAAATCCCATGGGCTGAGAAAGGATTATTCTCATAGAGCGCAATGTAATCACAAACTGCTCGTGTTCGGCTGATAGGACACCTACAACTTTCAAAAATGTCGGATTTTGTGGTGATTTTTACCTCATTTTCAATCATAAACTTTTTCTCAGCTCAAAATCCTTCTAAAAAAACGCTTTTTCATCATTAGCTCCGGCTAGGCTCTACTCCACTCTAACCCCTCTCGCTCTGATTGGTCAAAACCCTGACAAAATCTAGGAAAAATAAGACAATGTCCCAGTTTTTTTCATCTACGCGTCTTTTTACTGTTCTGTTATGTTTGCTTGAATAGAGTCAAAAACTTCTACCTGAACCTCCCTGAAAACAAGCAGGTGAAAAAACTGTATATAAAAGATAAGCAAGTTTTTACTATACTGTGGAACATTCCAGGTAAAATAATGACATTTTCAGATATAACAAGAACTGCAAAGAGGTTCATGACAGCAAGTATTTGATGTTGTGTGCATAAAATAGGAGATTCAGATTAAAAGCCTAAACTTTGATATTTATCATGTCAAATAAACTTTTACGGCCATGCCTTTTTGTGTGTGTATTTGCAGTGTTTTCGGTAACTCACAGGTTCTTTCTTGTTGTGGCTCTGGACGGTGAAGTCTGGACAGAAGAGCAGATCTGCGATGGAGAGGAGCAGGGACTCAGCCAGGGGGCGACACTGGTCCTCATCTGGTCCCTCTTCATCCAAATGCTACAAAAGAAGAAGATAAAGAGATTAATGTAAAAATATGTGGCGCTTTTCGATCTCCAGTGGAAGTTCTACATATTATACCACCAAGAACAAAGAAGACACCAAGAACACTAAACACTAAACAGTTCACATACATATTCATACATACATATATTGTGTCAACCTTCAGGTAACAATTAAGCCCTGCAATGTTCCACAGTATGGCATTAAACTAGTGTATCTCCATGGACACAAGAGAGTGATGCATGAATGTTATTTGTAACAGGATAAATGCAACACAGACAACTTTAATGCCAAACTGGGGAAAATTCCAGGAAAAAAGCCAAAATTTCCAAGTTACATAGTTTAAAACTGTATCGTGGTGTGTTTGGGGTTTGTTTGTATAAATGAAATGTCAAATATCTTAGTAAAATAAAAAAATATATAGTAAATGAATAAATAAAAATAAAATCAGTTGAACTCTGTTATGTCCAGTCTCTTGTCTCTCAGCTGCAAGTGTCAAGTTTCTAAACGTTTTGTGACTTCAGTCTGAACAGTGCCCACATTGTCAAACTCCCCTCCTCCCAGTCCTGGTCCAGACCCAGGACTAAACCAGGACTGGGACCAGGACAGATCAAATGTCTCTTAATTAAAGTGTGGGGCTCGGGCGCAGGTGTAAAATCCTCTGACATTTAGAAATTATTTCAGGTTTGACTTAAGAATGGACCTTTATGTACTGAATACTGGCACCAAACGGAAATGCACTAAGAGGACAGGAATGCAGGGAGGAAACAAGTCTTAGTTTAAAAAAAAAGCTTGAAATATCCGGAAGTTTTACTAATAACAATAATGAAAAGATCCCCCAATATCACCAATACTTAGATCTTGGATAAATACTTAAATAATAAAACATTGTTGCCGTTTATAATTTCCAAAATGCAAAACTAGCTGAAAACAACGTATTTACATATTTGGTAAGTTTCAGTTTAGTTTCTGATGCTCTGCTCTCTCTGCTAAGTCACTCCCCCTTCAGAGCGTTATCAAAACACAATGAGCATTTTGCATTATATGTGTTCCAGCTCATTTAAAGCCTTTCCAAATATAATTAACACATGCATTTTATCGTTTGCAGGCTGTTCACATATTTACATTTGTATTTTAAACAGTGCAGATCCTACCCGGCCTGTTCCTGGGACCGTAGACCAGAAAAACCCCCTCCAGTCTGGATCTTCAAAGATGTAGGGCAGGATCCGGGTCAGTAAACGAGTGCAGTTCAAAACGATCTGCCGCTCTTTCTCCGAAGGGACACCGCAAGACGCTCCCTGCACCATCTTCTCCACCGCCTGGGGTCAAAAATATGTGCAAACTTCATAAAAATAGAATAAGGATGCATAATATATTGGAATCAAATCGAAATCGTAGTTTGGGTAGGGGCAATTTTCAAACTGCATAGACTACAGTGACCATATTCTCCGTAAACAACAAAATATCTTGTACTGAAAAAAAGTTTACACCTTTATAAACATGTTCTAAAATTAATTATTGAATTAATTTATCAGTTCAAACTTTTTCGCCCAAACTTTCGCCCATGTGAAACTCGTTAATGAGTAAAAGTCGCTCCTTGTCTTACTGTGAATGGACTTGCCTCTCCACAGATCTGACGTGTACCTCACCCTGATGGCATTACCAGCTTGCCTCCATCGAGACAAATACATTTAAAAGCCGTACTGTGGATCATTCCAAGCAAAGCAATAACATCTCCATGGAAACAAGCAAGTGGTAGACCCCTAAAGTTATACTGCGCGCCTTTAAAAACACATAAAGTCAATTGGGGCAATAAGAAATGGAAAAGAATGAGTGCTACTACTACTACTACTACAAAAAGGAGTATTCAGGACTGTCCTACTCAAAATCTAATTCGTCACTTTACAATCCACCTGCTTCTTTGTGACGTTGTGTTTGAGGAACAGTTAAAGAGTGGGAAAATCAAACGCCGCATTCCTTTTTTCTGTGTTTCCGGGAACAACGCCGGCCTCACAGTAGCACAGTCACACAGAAGAATGTATCTAGGATTTTCTTTACACGCGTATTTATACTTTATCAGTGGTACATATCAGAAGAAAGTGTTAGGGTTACAAAACTGCACTGTGTAACTTTTCCGGTAGAGAATATGTCACATACTTTTCTTATGAAGGTGTTCTTGCTGGAATTGTCTGGAATGTTTCACAGTATGGCATTAAACCTTTCTATCTTCATGGAAACCAAACCAGACATAGATACGGGTCATATCTGTGGGGAGGCGATCCTGTTCACAGTCAGAATGTCTGTTTTTCAAGGTATTTCTGAGCTATAAAACCACCTGCAATTGAATAAATCTACGGTGAAGGGGTTTAATACTAAATACTGTGGAGCATTCCAGGTAGAGAGATGGCATATCCATGGAAACAAGCAGGTGATGGACCCCTAACCAAAAAGTTACACAGTGCACCTTTCAGTTAATGTTGCATTTGGAGACCCATTTCCAGATCTTGAGCTAAGACCTTGGTCAGGACTATATTAGCCTGAAGATTAGTGCATGTTTGGGGTTGATGGGGAAGTACCCACCCAAACACAGGCAGAACATGCAAATCCTACACAGAAAGACCCCACCCAGTCCGGAAATTGAACCCTGGACCTCGTAATTGTGAGGCTACAAACTGGTCAGTACCACCCTATGACTGTCCATCGTATTATCAATCTATATGTTTCAGCATGATGAAAATTTAGAATTGTTTCCATAGAAAGTTGCAGTTTTAAAGTAAATATTATGTGTGACCTCTTCTCCCCATGACCTGGAAAATGACTAAAATATAAGGAATAAAATGTGAATATTAAATGTGAAATACTAATTTAATCCACTGTTGGTTTGGTATTGTTAAAAATGTTAAATAAACAAAGTTGGAAAAGTAAATATTAGGTCATTTATTATATCTTGTCAAAATGTCACCTATTACAGGAGGGTTAAGCACATTAATATCCAGTTAATGCTTTACCTTGTAGCAGAGGGTTGCCAGATTGGACGGTGATTCTTCTCTCACGGCTCTGATCTCTGCAGCTGGGACCAGAGTGAACACGTCGTGAATCGTGGTGTGAGTCTCGCACCAAAACTGGTCCCAAAATGCGTCGTCAGAGGCCTCCACGGGCTACACAGGAAAATAGGAAAAACCAGAATCGAGACTTTAATGATTTAGTTAATGCGTGAAAATAATGGATCACGTTTTCCAATCCAGTAGTTGGTTTTCCCTAAGAAGATGCTATTGCTTTTTCTGAAATTTGTTTTTACCGCTTAAACATATCATGAAAAAATGTAAGCAGGTTCACCTCTCCACAGATCTGACTTGTAAGTTGGTCTGGTGTCGTTACCTGCTTGTTTCTAGGCAAAAGTTACAGGCCAGTCAGGTCTGCGGAGAGGCGAGCCTGCTCACAGTAAGAATGCATGTTTTTCAAGCAGTTTTTGTGCAATTTAATACATGCAAAATAGAAAATTTAATGCCATATTGTGGAATATTCCACAGGCCAGTAGGTCTGCGGAGAGGCGAGCCCGCTCACAGTAAGAATGCATGTTTTTCAAGCAGTTTTTGTGCAATTTAATACATGCAAAATAGAAAATTTAATGCCATATTGTGGAATATTCCAGTAAAGTATAGTATCATCTTAAGAGACAAACTGAGACAACAGAAAAGTTACCGTGTGCACCTTTATAGAAACATTTGCTGTACCAGGAAACCATGAAGGGAACAAAACAATACAATACATATAATTTTAAAATATTAACTGTAAACCTTATCATAGAAAATAATGTAGCCTCCATTTTTTTAATTCCTTCATTTTAATTTTGATTATTATGTCACGAACAAACCAAACTATAAAAATGTAGTTTGTCATTGCTCCAAGCTCGTCTTCTAAAAGCGTGTTTAAGCTAAATTACAGTACACATTATTCCAAGTACTAAAGTAAACACGAAACAATGCTAATACAATGCTAATTTGCTACACGAAAACTCTTTAAAACTATTTATTTCATTTAATTATAACTTTACTTTATTATTATTTTGTGACATAATATGACAAATATTTTAACGTACAGGTCATCAAGAATACAATATTGCAAATTAAAACGTAGCTATCTAACATTTTTAACCAAATTATACGTGTTTTGCTAACTTTCCTGTTGACTTTCGGGCCACCATCTGTTACACACTTGACTCCGCATCGCATCTCAACTTTACGCACATAAAAATCCCGCTTTTTGTCAGTTTTTCCGCGTTACTAACCTGCGTTTTGGTGGTAAGTTGGATCACCGCTTTCCTGAAGAGTAATCTGGAGTCTCCGTTTCCCATTTTGGTGTTTTTTTTGTCCACGGTTAAGCTGCAGACTGTTTATTATCTCCTCCACATCCACACGCGTCCCTCTCCAGCAGCTCGCGCTCCTGACGCACACTCAGCACGCACGGACAGGGCGCGTTCACGGACAGTCGGGAAAATATTACACCTCACGTTTCAGTTGTGGTTTAACGCTTGAAATTTAAGTGCGTAATTTGTAATTTAGTTAAATACTGGCAAATTTAAATGTACCCAGACTATAGACATGTAATGTGTTTTTAAATTCGGTGAGGAAAACTGTTCTTTTAAAACTTTTACGCCATCTGCTTGTCTCCATGATAATATAACTGCTTTACCTGGGATATTCCACATTATGGCATTAAGTTAATATATCTTATTTTTTATTCAATTACAGTTTTCTTTTTTGTTTTTTCCCCCTCAAAACTACCACAAAACATGCATTATTTTTGTGAGCAGGTCCACATCTCCACAGATCTGTCCTGTAACCTGTCCAAATTAGATGTCATCATACGAAAACAATATAAAGTTATATTTTTTACTTTAAAGTTTGGATTGTATTGTTTCTCTTTCAGTTTTCATGCCATGTGAAATGTATTAAGTGATATATGAGTTAAAATCGTATTGTGTTAACTAAAAGCTTAAATATACTACTAGGCTACTTGAAAGTTGGTAAAACAAACAGTTCAGAAAGGACTTTGAATGCATCACCAGGATCTCTCCTGAGCACTTCCGGGATTAAACACCACCTGAGATGCTCCAGCCTAGAGCCATGTCTCCAGCACGCCCCAGTAATGTCTATAAAATTATAACTTTTTAGTGGTTTATCTTTTATTGCATTATTTTTTAAAAAGAAATCATCAATTACCAGAGCAGCAGATCTAAAGACTAGACAACAAAAAGTAAATGTCAGTTTATTAATATTGTTTATTATAAGATATTTTGTATGTTTTTGGATTTTATTTTAACACTAAATTGGTAAGTAAATAAGGTAAGTAAATAAGTTATAAGCTGTTGCCCTTGTTGACCAGTGCAATTTTTGTCCTCAAGAGGGAGACATTATTAAACCATTGTAGTTGGTTTAGTGGCTTTGGCTTACACAGCACATAAATAAGAGTAAAAAGATAAAGGGTAGCAGTTAACTTGAATAGTCCCACTTCATGACATCACAAGGTGGAACAGAGCGTTTTGAGCTTTGGAGATATAGACAGACTAATAATAAATGATTATGAAACAAAACACAACTCCAGGTCTGTTTTTGAGAAGGAAACAACATTATAACACGGTTTAATGCTCATAAAAGTCAAGTTTAGGAGCAGGGTTTGGTTTGGAAATCTTTAAATTTGCTGTAATTATTTCTCCTTATTATGAAATTAACTTCTTCACTGAAAATTTCTCTGATTTGGCCAAGATTTTAAAACTTATAGCAGGTTATTCATCTTGTTTTCAGATTTATTGTCTACTTACTAGTTCTGAGACTGCTAAATTCTAGTCTAGAGGTAGTTTATTTTAAATAGTAAAATGATCTGTCCTTGCAGCAAGATAATTTTTACCACTTTTAAGTCATTTTCTGATAGATTTAAGTGTTTATATCTTCAGCTTTTTGCAGTGTTCCTTGAAAAACAAAGCCTGCAGCAGCTGGTTAGCTTTAATTGACATGGAACGCTACACCCTGAGCCCGGACAAAATCCACAGAATTGATACTTCTACTCATACTTTGCCAACATTCCCTGGAAATGTGATACCAACTTGAGGCACTGCTCTGTCTGACACTCTGGTACTCAAGTTAGACTTTAATCTGAGGAGGTTTTTTCGTTTTTTTCTTTTTTACTGAAAATCAAACTCTTAAACAACTCTAGTACTCAAATTAGACTTTAATCTGAGGATTGTTTTAACACTATTTGAACAGAGGTTTTTATTTTTTACTGAAAATCAAACTCTTAAACAGAACCATGAATGTGTGTATAGACCACAGGCTCCTGAAAATGTGCAGTTTAAATCCTTTTTGTATTTTTTCTTGTGTTTTCAGACTGTCATAAAGCTTTTTTGACTGTATTTGCTCATGTGAGCCTTGAGTCACGATGGGAGCCGCCTATAGAACATCCCCAGCATGAGGTCACTGCAGATTCTCAGTTTAGGGAGTCTCGTTTCCTGTGACAAACTGTCTGATACGTGACCTCATTCCCGACGGTATTCCCTCCTCCACTGTTACCATAACTGCTAATACTGCACAACACTGTTTACTCATACTTCTCAGTGAAAGTTTTGCATCATCACAGAGTAACATCTGGACCTGCATGGTGAGGATTTTTTCTCAATACTGTCATATGAGCTGATTCATATACATTTTTTTTCATAATGTAGCAACTCAAATGCAAATGCAAATCTATTCACATGTTTACGTACGACTTCTAACCCGTATACCAGTTAACCATCGGCTAATATCTTTAATTTGGAATATCTGCTGTACTGGATCGAAAATCAGATTCTAACTGATACTAAAAGTGGTGTTAAAACTAGATACTCACTTGAGCAGGAATCAATACTAAAAAGTCACATTCACAGCACAGAAATTAATCTTTCCTGAAGCTTTAAAATTATCTTGCTCAGGATCAGAACAAGTTTAAGAGCAAATAGACTAGTACATGCCCATGGACCTCTACTGGAAAAAGAACTTGTAGGATTTACTAGAAAAAATCTTGGAAAACAATTTCAGGATTGAAATTGAAACAGTGACCAAAACAGTTTGCAAGTAAATTTTACTGCTGTGACATAAGGTACAATTTACTAAGTAAAGTGTACTTACCACCAAGACTAACTGTCATGAATTTACTCGGTAATTGTTACTCTAATAATATTTTTAAAGTTAGAAGGCATATTTATGTAAATAAATTAAGTACAATATATAAAATATTGTCATAATTAATTGCATTGCTGTGATTAAATAATGAAGTAAATATTATATGTCTAGTATTTACTGATGTATAATAAATGTTAAATAATCACATTTTTATATGGCAATGGTCCACCTCCAAGGCTCAAAGCACCTCACAACAAGGAACCACTCACCCACTCACCCACTCACACACTCACTCACTCACCCACCAGTGTGCGCAGACAGTGGTGGGTGAGGTGGGTTAAGGACACTTAAACAGTCTTCTTCTGTGGGAGCTGCAATTGCACCACCAACCTGTGGGTCAGTGCATCGAACCACTCAACCAGTGATATATGTTTTTATGTTGAGAGTGGGATTCATACCGACAACCTTCAGATCAGTGAACAAACGCTCTGACCAGCTGAGCTCCTGCTGCCCCAGACCCAAAAAGCAGCTTTTCTTTATCTAGAAGGACTTTGGTAGGACTGAGTATTTCTGGGTTTGTGAGCAGCGAATGTAAAACCCTTAAGACGTCTTATTGATCACATAGTAGAACTTCCTCATTAAAAACAATACTATGACTACACACGTAAAATAACTACATTTTGTCCATTGCTGTTAAATAAGCTGTAATTCTCACAAAAATATTATTTCAGTGTAAAAATTACCCCAGTTGATTTAATATATTATAAGTTATTTTCTTCAGGATATGGAACCTACCTGGACCACTGAGGGAGAACACAGATATAAGACCACAAGGGAATATATTAAGATTTAATGTTGAAAACTATGTCCTATGGTTTAAATAAAGAGTGTTTTTCATTTTCATTGTGTTAAGGAAATCTGTATTTAATAAAGGGTGTTTTTAGCATCATGGCAATACTATACTAATCCATATTTTTTTATTTTTCTATATTAATTTCCCTACTACTCTGTTTATGGTTAAGAGTTAGACAAACTTTTTTCCTTAGTGAGACAAAAGTGTACACATAAAATTGGAAAAGCGCAGATTATTTTGCTAGATAGTTGAGTTGAAAGTTTTCTCGCGGTGGAAAGTCAGCTGCACGATTCCATAAAAACATACAGTTAAAATCATACAAATATTTGGTTTACTCCTTACTTTACTTCTGTGGAATATTAAATCCAAAGGAACAACATTTCTGTGGAAATAAGCAGGACGAGGCCAAACTCCAGGTCACTTAAAAAAACACGCCTCTTTTAGTCTATTCGTATATTTTTTTTAATCCATACTGTGGCTTTAATTGCAGAAATTAATCAAAGTAAATAATGTGTACAAATCTACTACTACTACTACTACTAC
>KN490453.1:2967-18225 GCA_000787155.1 Scartelaos histophorus
ACTGTATATTTCTGTTCTGTGTGATACTGGCATTAGAGGTTTGTTCAGTGTCTTATGGCTCAACAAAAACACTAAAATAGAAGGAGACAAGTGAACACCACAGGTCTCAGTCTCTGCTCTCTTGGTCGTGGTTTCAGTTTTTGATGAAATTGTTAATCCCCTCAAAGTATTTCCTCCGAAAGCTCTTCTGCCACATTTGCTGCCACTCAAAGGCTGTATTTCTCTTGAATCACTTCCTTCTCCTTGATTCCTATCCTTGATTTTTGCAGGAAATGAGGAAGTCCCACCCACAGAGGAGACACGAGGGGGGAAAGGATATAAACTCCTCACTGAGGCCAATAAAGTTTGATTCTTTTATCTGAAGTCTCCCTTATGTCCCTCATTTCTTTTGTGCATCACTTCATCTGACTGACAGCTGAAAAATGGAGGATCAAGGAGAAGGAAGTGAGGAAAGAGAAATGAGATGTGGCCATAGTTTAAAAAGCCTTGAAGAAAATAGCTAACTCTATGTGCGAGCCTTTATGGTTACAGGAAAAACAAACAACTCATTTCACAATCAGTTCCTGCACATACAGCACCTCTTAGTTTCTTAAAATCGTCAAAAACACAAATAACAAAACATTTCCAGATAGTCACAGGAGCAGCCAAACCTCCAAACCTCACACTGTTGTTGCAAAGTTCAAAAGGAAAATAATACGAAACTTCTGCAGTAAAGATAAATTGAATTTTTATTCAAACTGACAATCGGTATACATTTTGTTTCCCCAATGAAACTTCACATTTTTCAGCTTTTCTTGGGATTTTAAGCAGTAACGTGGTCTCGTCCTCTCACATGTGCGCATTAAAAGATGACCTTATCCTTCAAACGCAGGCAAACGCGGTAGAAACAATCTTACTAATGAGGCTGTCTGCTCCTCATATGTAAACGGCACAGCATTTAGCCCTGATCAACCTCCACTCAAACAGAATGATAAATAGCTGTGTGGATTTGGCAACTATGGAAGCAAAGCATTGGAGACCCAAAAAGCAGAAGAGAGGACCCATTAATTAGAGCTAAACTAAGCTATTCCGTGTGTAAAAATGCATGGCAGAGCTGTAAATCTCTGAAGAACTGACTGATTAGCTGTCCGACCATGTACCACAAGCCTAAGCCCTGTCCATCCATCTGTAACAAAACCTCCCTGACTGACTGAGCTCCGGAGAGGTTCTCCCAGACTCCCATGTTCTCGCCATTTGAATCGATGACCTCAGCTTGGGGGAAACAGTCGGCGTCTATGTCCCGGAATACCAATGAGTTTAATTAATCTCCCTTATTAAGCACAAACAAGCAACTGTCTGCAGGGAGGATGCACGGGTCTCACCTCTTCAACCAGCACCCCCATAATTACAACATCTCCCCCAAGTCCACAGCTAATATATTCAGGGACCTTTTAAGTGAAAACAAATAACCACCATAACATAATCGTATAACTTAAACGGACCATATTATGCAAAATTGACTCTTGTGAGCTTTAAGGCACGTTATAAAATGTTATTACTTCGTCAAAGAAATACCTGGAGTTGTGTTTCTTGTTTCATTCACATGTTTTTGAGTAATCCTGCATTATTGGGCTGTCTACGTCCTCAAAATAAAATACAATATTAAAGAAATAAGAATAATAAAGTGTTTCATGTAATAAAGTAAAACAGATACATTGAAAAAGTAGTTTTCATGGGCTAAAAATGACACCTGTGTGCTGTCTGTATCGAATCATAAGCACTTTTATCGTCCATAAACCAGGAAGTAACGCTAGTGCACAGTTAGCATGCTAGTTTTTGCCTCTGAAAGTTTTAAAACCAACTTTTATATTCATTGCAGTGAATAATTAGAATAGTAGATCATGGTGCATTATCTTGAATATATACGGTAAACAGTAGAGTTATTCATTTGCACAAATAACATAAAACAGTGTTATGTCTTAGTCTGTCAAAATTAATTACGATGTTGACTTGTATAGTTCCAGCTTTCATGTACTGAACAATATCTTGGGACTTAATTTTTATCATGTGTACTTTTCCTTTGTGTAAGACATTTTTGGTTATTTCTTCTGATTTAAATTGTAGAAGGCTGAATTGTGACCTTCTATGACTCATTACTTACAAACTATTTAAGTGAGCATTCTGTTATTTATCACATTTCATGCTTTTTAACAACATTTAAAATACTTTTTGGGCGATAATTTTGCTTGGTTTTCTTTCAGTATTATCATTTATTATCTGTATTTACATCAACAATACATCACACTTTAAAGATGCACTGTGTAACTTTACGGTTGGGGGTCCGTCACCTTCTTGTTTCTATGGATATGTCATTATTCTGCCTGGAATGTCCCACAGTGTGACTTTAAACAGCTCTACCTTACATTTATTCAACTACAGGTGGTTTTATAGCTCAAAAATACCAAGAAAAACAGGTATTCTGACTGTGAGTGTAGTCGCCTCTCCACAGATCTGACCTGTAACTTGGTCTGGATGCGTCGCCTTGAAGATAGAAAGGTTTGATGCCGCGCTGCAGACTAAAACGAGCATTTGACGGACCTTCTACCAGAAAAGTTACACAAAGTCGCTTCTAAAATGTGTTATCATACCAGGCCTGTATATAAGTCTAAAAGGAGATCAGTGACCATTGCAGCCAAGCATAGATTGAGAGAAGATCTTTGATACTGGGTTTAGTTTTCAGAAAGTTCTTTGGTGCAGCAGCATTTGTGTGAAGTGACACGCTGCCAGATTCTTTTCCCTGACGGGCCAAACAAACCTGGGCTTGCTGCATTCAGAGAGGTGCCACAAAGCTCTGTGAAGTATTAGTCTGTCTCCAGCGCCGGGACTGGAGCTGAAGAGATGGATTTTCTGTTCTCACTTCTCCAGATACCTGCATTGATATAGAATTTCTTTGCTAACTCACAAGAGACGAGGAAATGGAAAGAATAGATCGCCTTGTGCTAATACAAGAAGAACCTTTTGTATTCGCACAGATGAGCCTGTTGTAATTCTATCGATGGATTATTATTTTGGCAACACAAATGCGTGCGCAACCTGTGTGCAAAAAATCTATTTAAGACCTTTTTAAGACCATTTATATAAAAAGTTAGTACCTATTCCACAGCCTATTTCATAGATCTACCGGCAAAGAAAAAACTAAATTCTTGATTTGTGTTCATTTACTTCTCAAACAAAGGAATAAGGGGAGAATAGAGAGAACCTCAGCATGAAATGGGGAGCCGGGTACGTAAAACCAACGTTAAAAAAAAACATAACGGTGTGTTCTGCTGAGATTTTCTTTAACTTTGCGTGTTTCTGCTTAGCTTGTTGCTTGTGGTGCTGGAGTATTTTGACTTGGGGCTGCAATGTGTTCTCAATTATTGGTTCTGCTGCTCTTTATTTAGGCTACATTATTTAAACAAATAATGATGGCTCACAAATTAAACTTTTGAGGAGAAATGAAACTCAGCGAAGTTACGTACTGCACAAATTTTAAGACCCAGAAGTAAAAATTCAAGACTTTTAGAAGGTATTATTTCCAAATTCATATATTCAATGCTTTTAAGACTTTTTAAGACACAGTAGGAACCCTGTAATTAGCCGTGTTTTCAGCGCGCTAAGGCAGTTTATAGCCTGTGATAAAAATAAGTTATGACGCTAAACGAACATAAGTGAGTGGGATACGTCTTAATGACCCGTATGCGTTAAATGCACCTCAGTAAATGATTAGAAATGTCTCAAACTTCAGAAGCTGAACATTCACTCATGCCTGATCGCTACACCTATTCATGCCCCCGGGAAAACCTGCAAATCTGCTGAAATCCAACAAGACATTGACATGATAACACCAGGACAGCGACACTTCCTGCAGGAAATATGTGCAGCAGAGCATGAAGTGACGAAGTCTGATAATCCGTCTATAGCTATAACATATCATGAAATTAATTCTCAAGGACTTCTCATTGCAGAACATCTTTGCGTGATCCAATACACGTTTCAAGTCAAGAAAATACAATTATACACATTCTGCGGCACAACTTGACAAAGAAAAACACTATAACACACAGTTTTAATTCAGTTTGTGATGCCTTTTGTTTTGTCGTGTGATGCTTTAGTATGTCATTAAATAGAAATGTTATAGTTATGAAAAGAAATCTTAAAAGTTCTAGATTACACAAAATGAATTGAGCTTTAAGACTTGTTATAATGCTGCAATCTACTCAAAAACATACCTGAATCTGTGTTTTGTTTCATTCACACGTTTGAGTAATCCTGTTTTTTTAGTCTGTCTGCTTCTCCAAAGGTCAAACTGTAGCTCATGTAGTGGTAATTTTCAAGTTAGCAGCTACGTTTTACCTTAAGCTCTGTAGATATTGGCTATTCCAGGGCTGAAATCACCCAAATTATTGTAGTAAAGAGTTTAAAAACACAGCAGACCCTTTCTGTGGCACAAGACATTACAAATTTGAATAGAAAAACTTAAATTTTTTGTGTGATGTGTGAATGAAACAAAACAAAACTCAAGAGGAAACACAATTACAACATAGAGTAGAAAATAGCGCAATATAAGACTTTTAATGTTTAACTAAGTGCTGTAAAAGGAGACAGTGTTTAGTCTTTAGTCTTATATCTTATCTTATCTTGAAGCTTCTGTAGAGGCAGCTACAAATAGATGTGCCTCATATAGGTCTCAGTTCAACTCCATTCATGTGTGGGTGACGAACGATGTAATAAGAGTTGATTTCACTGAGGCATAAGAAGAAGAAGAAGAAGAAGAGGAAGAAGAAGAAGGAGGAAGAAGAATGAAGAAGAAGAAGGAAGAAGAAGAAAAGAAGAAGAAGGAAGAAGAAGGAAGAAGGAAGAAGGAGGAAGAAGAAGGAATAAGAAGGAAGAAGGAAGAAGAAGGAATAAGAAGGAAGAAAGAAAAAAGGAGGAAGAAAGAAGAATGAGGAAGGAAGAAAGAAGAAGAAGGAAGAAGGAGGAAGAAGAAGGAAGAAGGAAGAAGAACAAGAACAAGAACCTTGGCCTTCACTAGACCATCTTACTCTTCTTTCCTGTTTACGCAAAAAAGAAGCTATTTTATATTAGAATTACATCTCAAAATCTCAAATATGAGCTGTTAACATTGTAGTACCTTATTATTATTATTCCTTTTATTTTATGTGTGTATACGTGACATATTGATCTACGGCTTGTGGAAAGCGGGGTGTAGTGTGTATTTTTTTGTCTATTTTGTACTGACGAAACCAAAGAAATAAACTCAAACTTCAAGATCGAAAGAAAATCACAAGCAGGGCTATTGAAAGGGCAAATGAGGGCAGCATAATAGATTGAATATTAACGAAATCCCTGGAGTTGCGCAGATGTTTACTGTCTACTGCCAGAGGTCATTTTACTCAAGCACCAGGGCGTGAAGGATCCGGGAGCCATCCATCACTCTGACACATCACAGAGGGTCAGACACATTAGAACATGGATCTTTCCAGTCGTAGCTGTCATTAAAACATACCTGACTCTGCACCTTTTGAACTTAAGTTAATATATTCTACTAACGCCCATATGAAAACACGTGTAGATGCACATGTCAGTTTGGGTTGAGGCAATAAATCAGTTTTATTTTGCCAAAAAAGAGCTTGAATAAAAACATTTCAGTCTGTGTAACCAAACTAATTTTATGTGAGCAGTTTGGAATCCATATTAAAGGTTCTATATGACGCAAAATTGACTCTTGTGAGCTTTAAGACAAACTAGAATGTTGTTACTTTGTCAAACCTGGAGTTGTGTTTTGTTTCATTCACACAGGTTTGACTAGTCTTGCATTATTAGTTTGTCTACATCTCCAAAGCTCAAAATGCTCTATTCCACTTTGTGATGTCATTAAGCTGTAGTTTTCAATTTAACAGGCCATTTTTATCTTTTGTTTAGTAGAAATTCAGAATAAGTTGAAACAATACAAATGATTCTAGTGAAGGTGCATGAAGATCAAACTGTGTTATGTTTTTCATTCTACAAATCACTACTAACAAACTTCATATGAAAAAAATCTAGAGAAAAATCAGCTTGTAATAAATAGTCTGATTACATCTAATTAAAGATCCAATCAGGATATGGGCCATAACCAATACTTGATCCAGCAAAATGTTTAGTATCAGCACTGCTATTCAATACTAATGCCGGAAATGGTGAATCGATGGTTATTGCTCCAGTCTAGCCCCGTTTTCCTGCCACATCCACTTATATTTCTTGAAATGATTCTAGTGAATGGAGTTTAAAACATAGTGGTGCACTTCCTGTATTACCACGTGACATCATAAGGTGGTACTGAGTGTTCTCTGCGTAAATATGTAGGGTTTGTGTGTTAGCTAAACATGTGTGAATGAAACCAAACACAACTGCAGGTATGTTTTTAGTGAGGAAACAACATTATAACATAGAAAAGAGCACAATACGGGCCCTTTAAGGCATCACATGTTCAACATGGGCATTGACAAAGAGATAATTCGAGCTTCCAGATTGCCATATGTTCACACAGCAGCTCCCGGTTCTGGCTGGTGAGTGGGATTGTCCTGGGAGCCACCTCAATGATTCAGGATAAGCAATCCACGAGCACAGAGAGGCTGAATAAATCTCAGGCTGATCTCACAATCAGCTGTTGGAGTCTATTTCAGTATGAATGCGGCTTTGGGAACTCCAATACCTTCAGATCCAAATCCCTATTACTTTTAACAAAGTGGCAGGCTGCAGTGAATAGAAATGTGACTGAGCCCATTCACTTAAACCATTCCAGAACAAATCCCAGCCAAGAAAGTGAGAGAGTGCAACTATTTTTGTCTCTGTGCTTGCATTATTCATATCAGAAATTACATGTTGGTCAATGGAACAACGGTAGAAGAGCCGAGGGAGGAGGAGCAGGGGAAAAATGGAACATAAATAAAGGAGGTTTGCAGTCAATAATAGGAATGATATAGTCACTGGGTGCGATTCATGGTCTGGGAGATTAATGCTGACGAAATAACTATAGCGGCAGGAAAAGAAAAAGAATAAGACACAAAGAAGAGGTGAGCCAAATGGGAAAAGTGTCTATGTCAGATCCTGTGTAAAATGAGCCTCTCAACAAAGAAAAACCCAGAAGAAAAAAGAGGTACAACTGCCAACATCAGGCATAATACTACAAATATTTAATTAACTTGCAGGATTGATGCTTCACACTAGGGGGGGAAACTCTCAGGTGAAAAGTTCAAAAGTTATATGAGAAAAGTCACCTCTTTCTTGTCGGATTGTATTAAAATAAAGCTCAGATTAAAGCCAAACAGAACCTCAAACAGAGCAGAGCCTCTAGTTAGCATTGCAGCCCGAGGAAAGTTGAGGACATCAGCTGCAAAGTATCCGCCGACACTGATGAAAATAAGTAGTATTAGTATTTCTAAACTGTGAGAATTCTTCAAGGACCTTAAGAAAATTGAAGGTGTCCACATGTCTGAGAGTGGAGCCCTATTGATTTTGGTCTAGACAGGAGACAGAAGAGGAAAGTCATGCCTGGTGCACATCGATAGATTTAGCATCAAGAAACAAAACCTGGAAGGCCTTCACTCTCTCTCAAACAAAGAAGACCTATGCATTGGCTTCATAATAATATATTTAATTAATAATACATACTTATAGACTTAACTTTAACACTATTTCCGGTCTGTGCTGTAATATTTTCTCATCAAAAACAAACCTGAAGTTTCATTTACGCATTTTTAACCCACAAATCCGGCATATTTGGGCTGACTTTTTCTCTCTCTTTCTCTCTCTTCTCTGAAAACAGTCAGTTCCACCTTGTGATGTCACGTGGTAATACAGGAAGTGTTTTAAACTCCTTCACTATCCAGATTCAATCATTTGGATCATTTCGGTCCTGGAATTGACCATTTCTACTGAATAAAAGGCAGCTGTCGACCTGAAAACTTGACATCAAAAGGTGGAGCAGTGGATTTTGAGCTAATAGGCTAATAATAAAGGGTTACTCAACATGTGAATGCAACAAAACACAACTCAAGATATGTTTTTAATGAGGTAACAACATTATAACATGGCTTAAAGCTCAATTTTATGTAGAAGCCTTAATTGTATTACTCGTGACATGTCTATGTAAGATTTCTAGACTTTACACACACAGAATCACGATCAACAGAAGAAAAAAACAAGGAAAAACATCAATTTAAACAATTCCATAAGAATTGACAAAAACACTGAAATATGAAGTGACAAACTAATTCAAGAATCGCACTTCAGAAACTATTAGCGGTTTTTATGCAGAACAATACAGGATGTTTTGCTGACAGGATAATTATGGTACTTCATACTTCATAAAATTGCAGTCTTTGTGATTAGCTTATTTCATTTCGTCTAATAAAATTCGGATTCTGATATGATTGTGATTCATTTTGCAGCCCAAGTGAGAAGCACAAATTCTTACTATGATGGGTTACTAGTAGTTAAAATGTACTTGAGTTTTAAAGATCCCTTATGTTGTGACTCTACTACATCTCCCACAATGCACCAACAAATCAACCCAAAATGTCCAAGAAAAGAAAAATTGATGCAGAAGGATGGCTATTTCATGAACGTTACTGACGGAGTAATGTGAACGTCTTAACTTTGACAATAGATCAATACCAATAAATTCAATATTATACAGGGTGTCCAAAAAAATTGACATAATTTTAAAACGAGTTACCTGAAAACAGAACAAAAATAAAACACCGACTATAAAATCTTGATCTGATTCTATACATTCTGTTAAAACTGGAGGTTATTTCGGTTTCGCCATTTTTTTAAAATAAAACTTAAATAAAGATTAAATGAAAAATCAAGAAAAGACTTTCATTTGCAACATACTAATATGACAGTTATAGTTACATTCTTAATTTCATAACTTAACTCACACATGTAATCCTTTATTATTAGTCTGTGTACATGTCCAAATGAAGAAGAAAATCATCCAAATGATTTTAGTGAAGGTGTATGGAGTTTGAAAGCACAACGGAGCACTTCCTGTATTACCACATGACATCACAAGGTGGAACAGAGAGTAAATATGCAGGTTTTTTTTGTGTTAAATGTGTGAATGAAACAAAACACAACTCCATGCATATTTGTGATAAAGACACAATATTATAACATAGATCACATAATGGCGTAATATGGGGCTTTAAACACTGGTTGCATATTTTCAACACAATACAGCATGTTAAACAAGCTCATTAAAAGGAGTGCAATTTGCTGCTCTGATGTAATTATAAGCCATGGATCACAATTACACAAAAAAATCTGTCTAATTAAGGGCAGGATTTTGCATTAGCCAGAAAAGCTCCTTTGATGGTTTGTAATCTTTCTGCCGTAATTACAACTGGCTGTGAGGTACAGGAGAATTAACGTGGGAAAAATAACTAAAGGTGGCGTTTCTCTTTACAAATGCAGCCTGAGTTTTAAAAAGACGGAGAAAAACGGAGGGGACAAGAGAGCAAACTGGTAATGAGGTTTTCGTATAACTCCTAGTAATAAAAACGTTAACATTTTCTGAGGTCAAAATGTAGTTTCCTCATCACAAACACACTCAGAGTTGTGTTTTGTTTCATTCACATATTTAAGACAGAAACCTGGCGCCCTAAAAACACTATTTAGTTCTTCTCTTAAACAGAAAACACATGGGGTGATACAGGATGTGCTCCACCATATTTTTAAACTACATACACCTTCACTAGAATTGTTAGGATTATTTCAAAATGGGTAAAATGTAGTGATTAACTTTAAAACTACCACTTCATGACATCAGAAGGTGGAATAGAGCATTTGGAGATGTAGACTAACATAATAAAGAGTTGATCAAAAGAAACAAAACACAACTCCAGGTGTTTTTGAGGTAATAACACTGTAACATAGCTAAATATAGAACCTTTAGATACTTTTATTTTTGTAGCACTAATGGGTAGTACTTAGGGGTGGGCGATATCTCAATATATCGAATATATCAAGATATTTTTAAAACTCGATTGGATTTTGACATATCAAATATATCGATATAATGCTTATATTTAATCCTGATTTGGCCGCTTCACTTTTCTTCCTCGTGTGTCTCAACATGAGGCGCCTCAACAGGAGGAAATACAACTCGTCCCTAAATGCCGAAAATGTGTGTTAACTAAAGCTTCTAGCACCACAAACCTTTTCCACCATTTACAGCTTGTTGTGCCCTGATAGCAAACTTTTTTTTTTCAGCGCTTATAGTTTATGCAAATGAGCCATGTGGTTTTAACTTTCGTTTCTGTAAAATGTCAACAAATGTGCGCAAAGCTGAATTAAACACATTATAAACTCAAACGGGCTGTTGTGGCTCTGTCATCTTTATGGTTTACATGTTGTCAAGTTTAATAATGTTAAAGTTTATTTATGCTGAAAATTTAAAAGTAAGAATCTGCTGCAGTTTTACTTGTACAAAAGTGTTTGGAATCGTTGGGTTTGATCTGAGCAGTGAATTGTGGGAAACCTCAGCTCCACCGCTGGAACATGGATCTGATAAAATAAGGAACCTCCCGAGCTTCCTCTGCTAAAGGAGCTTATTTCTTCCTTTATTTTACAGTTAAATTATAATTTTGTATACAGGGATTTTTATTGTGTTTTTAATGTTGCAGAAGCACTTTCCTACACGTTCCTCTATGAACTGCCAACTTCTTTACACTTCAACATTTTTGTTTTTGCAGTAGTTTTGGGGGGTTATTTTTCCTGTACAGATATCGAGATATATATCGTATATCAAGATATAGCAAAATATATCGAGATATATTTTTTGCTCCATAGTAGTAGTACTGTACTGTATCTGGCAACAGTCGCCTTAAAAACCAGTAACCCAATGAATCAGAGTGATTAAGGAATAAATTGTGGTCAAACTGTTTTATAACCATCAGATAACAGAATTTTTAACCTCAGAATTTCCTACTTCAGAGAGAGAGACGACATTTTTAAATCAATAGTGGATTTATACCTTAAATGTTCCCTTATTATCCTACAGCTCTGCGCCGTATAATTTTCAAATACGAGCAAACATAAAAGAACAAGAACTTCGCACATCAATTTCTTGAGTTGGAGGAAGAACATAGAGAAAAATCCTGCACAATCTTACTTGCAAAATGTGAGATTTAACACAAGCAAATGCAAACCGACAGTCTCAGTAAAGCTAAAATGGTTACAATTAATGTAGATTATATTCAGTCGGCTACAGATCGTTAAAAAAATAGATATCTCCAGACACTGAACTAACCCAACAAATGACGGATTAAACAATAAATGGGAGTCAAAACTGTTTTATAACCATCAAATAAAAGAATATCCTGTTTCAGTTGTTGTAAAAGTTCCTCCAATCCAGACAAAAAAAAAGTACTTGCGCCAGTCCCATGTCTTGATAAATCAAAGAGATGTTCAAATAGAAGAGACCCTGCTGTAAAACCAATTTACAATATATAAGGACTTAAATGACCCCAGTTACGAAATGTCAAGAAGCTAAACCACAGGAAACCGCTTTTCTGTGGCCGTGATACAAAAGCAGAGAGCAGTTTCACCTTTGTTTCCTGCACTGAAATGTACCCAATTCATACAAATCTGTAAAACAATAAAGGTTTATCAAACATACAGATATATACACATTTATGTATTTATTTATTTCAGAAAAGGTGGATAAGTCAGTTTTGAATTTTTATTGCATTGTAACCTAAAAATTTTAGTATATAGTTGTACACTGAAAAAACTGGAGGGTTAAAATTTCTTTGTACCCTAAAAATGAGAGTATATAGTAAAAACTGGAAATTTCAGGGATTTATTTTTTACACAAAGCATGTTATTTTAACAATTTGAAAGTTAAAGCATCTTATTTTAACAATTTGAAGTTCAAGTTGGGGTTATTTGCCAGACTTGATATGACTGAAGTTAATTCAACTTCCCCTAGTGTTCATTCAACTTCCTTTAGTGTTAATTTGGCACCTCCCACTCACCACTTTAAACTCCCGTCAGTGAAGACCAGTTTGAACCAGTTTTGAACATAATTTCATCTTAAATTAACTCAAATAAAGTGTAAAAATATAAAACCTCTGTCCGTTGTTAAGCAATATCAGAATAACCCTCTAAAGTGTGATCCGTTTACTCTCAAAACGTTAATATAACTCTTGATTTTGGGGTTAAACAGGAACTTTGGTCCAGAGTTACTTGATTAAATTGACTCTAAAACAGACTGGACTCATATAAACCCTGGGAAAACGTTAAAACTGATTCTGTGAGAGTCAATTTTAACACTCCACTTTTTGCTGTAGTTTCACCTTGGCCATGCATTGTGTTTACGTGAAGTACCTGAATGCATCGTTGCCCAATCTCTCCGTGTGACATTTTTGCTGACCACCACACTTCAGTATTTTCAGCGTTCGTATTGATTTAGTAATTTGCTATTCTCTTTCCTTCAAGCACTTTTACTAAGAGATGCCATCTTTTCTCCAAGTCCCTGGAGACAAATACACTTAACTTTAAAGTCTCTTAGTGGGTCTAATTACTTGGTATTTAAGATCTATAAGTGCTTTTTAAAACTTTGCCAGACAATACATTACGCTCTCCTTTTGGACACAATACAACATCAGCTTGTCCTGCACTAATTGCTTTAATCTTGTAAGTGGAAATTGTAATTACAGATTCAGTTATTTTGGACATTAAGTAAGAAAGATAAAGGTCTAACGATCTAAAGTCAGGCTTGAATTAACACTTGAGCAGCGTTCTACTTGAGTTTCTTCCATAGACTGTATAAGGAAGTGGACTGAGGGAGTGTGACATCCACCATAGTGTTCAGCTCCAGTCCAATGAAGCTCAACGAGGCCGGCAGGAGCGAAAACACCGTCTCGCCACACCCTTTTGACCAGCCCCCCCAGCACTTCTGATCCATTACTTGAACTGACCCTATGAGAATCTCCTCAAAAGTTGTCATGGTCTATTTTTTTTAGCAAATATTGGCATGTCTGCATCTTGTATTTCATTGATTGTTTCCATTAAAATGATATTTATATGAAGTATTTTGAATTAGATTTAAATATTTCTATGACGTATTTATATTTCATTTGTATTTGCTTGTAATCTGACAAGCTTGAGATCAAGCAGTGACATTCAACGCACACGCAAAGTACTTTAGTGCAGTTAAGGACAGCAAAATGACTAGTGTTAAAGTACGAACAGCTGATAATGACAAAAGTTGGCAATTCTGTTATATGGCGTACCCAACCCCCATAACATTCAGGAGCAATAATGTGAAAAAAGCGTGTTAATATGAACATTTACGACCAAAATGACAAGGCTCACTCCAGCAGTTACAGAGAAGAGAGACAATTTTTCAATATAAAGTCAACTGGAGCCAGAATCGATGGAGCCGGAAACACGCCCATGCTCATTTCCTATTTGTAACCATATCTAGTGGATGTGCTATGTCCATTACAGTCTATGGTTTCTTGCAGCAAAATTTGAGACATTGGCAGAATGAAGATTTGAACAAACAATGAATTTGGAACCATACTTCAAAATTTGTTCCAGATAACCTCATGTATTTGCTCTTTGGAGTTGGCCGATCCATTTGTTACTGTCTTCTGTACAACCCTTATTCCCTTTTGCACTTGTGTCTGCTTTTTAAGTTGTAATTCGGACATTTTAATCACAATTTTCATCTAAAACAACTTCCATGTTTGAAAAAGGCGATGCCCAGTGGGTGCTGACGTTGCCATGAACATCATCACAATAAAAACTCTGCATTTTCGATGGATAGCTGCACATCACAACAGCGAGCAGCAGATTTTGTTTTGATTTGTACCAAAATGACCAAACAACGCTGCCGAGTCCTACACCGCGATTAAGAAAATAAAATTGCAGAACAGTGAGCGCAGTGGGCGTATGCCGGAGGAGGTGAAACCGGGAATTGATCGGTAACATAGCATCTGTCTCTTATTCTTTATTTATTTAAAACAAGGACAGTGCACAGAAAATATTAATGCAAGCTACTTTCCATCTGCAGTCCTTGGGCAATACACATTAAAGAAATAATTCAGGAACTATTTACAGTAAAAAAAAAGCGACAGCATTTCATCAGTGACAGTGACTCCTTAAAATAACCACAATCAAATCCAACATTAAACATTTAAAACTACCAAAATTCATTCATTCTAATTTCCATAAATACAAAATTTTAAAATCATCATTATCTTCTAAAAATATTCAAACTCACGGTTATCAATATCCTATCCAAACAAAACTTCAGACACTGGCAGAAAGAAAAATTGAACTACTACACTTCAAATTCTGGTCCATTTAACCTCATTTCTTTGCTCTTTGGAGTTGGCCCGTGCACGTGTTGTCTCCTCTGTACATCCCTCATTTGCCTTTGTCACCAGTGAAATGAGACATAGACAGGCTAATTAAAGTAGCTCCTGCTGCTGTCGTTTAGCACCTGTCAGCACAAGCACAGCCTCACAGCAACAGGTGCATCTACTGCAAACAGCCCATAGAGAAGTTCAATGGCAAAGGTGTGTACACAAGTCTGACACTTTGCTGATGAGCTTAGCTGGTTTTCAACTTTCTGTTTATTGGTTATATTTTGAAGTTTTTCTCCATTTAAAAAGATGTAATTGATACTTTGGAGCTGGTGTCACTACTCTGTTTGATGCTCAGTTACTCAAGTTAGATTTAGTGAGAACTTTTTTGTCTGTATTTTTGCTAATGTATTGTTATGACCCAGCTCTGCTTGGGGCAGGGGAAGTAACAAAAATCCCAAGGTGGGAAAACGGTATGAATAAAGCAATTTAATTAACAGGAAAGTAAAATTTAACAAAAAAGGCGATCTAAAATATTTACAGAAAGTATTTACAAGGTTTTAAACAAAAGGGTAACAAAGAAAACACAGAATACAATAAAGTGCTAAACAAACAAACACAAAGGCAGTACTGTCTTTTGAGTGTCTCATAAACACAGAGTCACCACAGAGACAGACAATGAGAGACGCATTAAATTAACATTAAATCCAAAGTGTCGCTTTTGCCAAGTCAAATAGAGACTTGACAGAGACACTAAGACACAAAATGGCCACAAACAGCAGCAGCTCTGAACAGGAGTGGGGGATCTTCTTAAGGAGGGCAGGGAGCTGCAGGTGAGGCAGGAGTGACAGGTGTTCCTACCAGTCAGGGA
>KN490455.1:0-13309 GCA_000787155.1 Scartelaos histophorus
TAAAATGTGAGAAACGTGGATGATGTCGTGCAGTCATCGTAGTAGTTGGCTGTAGTAGTAGTAGCACTTTGTACATGCTTGGCAGTTGTAAAATGTGAGAAACGTGGATGATGTCGTGCAGTCATCGTAGTAGTTGGCTGTAGTAGTAGTAGCACTTTGTACATGCTTGGCAGTTGTAAAATGTGAGAAACGTGGATGATGTCATGTATTTTTGAAACTGAATCTGAGTCGGACGCTCGGAGGAAACAGCTGCAGGGAAAGTGTGGCCAAACAGGTTAATGTGAGGGCGGCCATGACACCTCCACTGTACAGAGCGGGCAGCTGTTTGGAGAGGGGGAGAGAGGGGGAGAGAAAGAGAGAGGAGGAGAGAAAGAGAGAGGGGGAGAGAGAAAGGAGAAAGAGAGAGGAGGAGACAGAAAGAGAGTCAGGGGAGTGGAGACAGGAGGAAAGAGGGGAGATAGAAAGGAAGGGTATAGGATAGAAACAGGATAGACATTGGAGAAAGAGAAAGAAGGAAAGCAGGAGCAAGTAAGGAGGAGAAAGGGAAGACAGGAGGAGAGAGAAAGGAGGAGAAAGGGGAGAGAAGAGGAGAGAGAAAGGAGGAGAAAGGGAAGACAGAACAAGAAAGAAAGGAGGAGAAAGGGGAGACAGGAGGAGAGAAGGGAGAATGAGAAAGGGGAGACAGAAGGAGAGAGAAAAAAGGGAGACAGGAGGAGAGAGAAAGGAGGAGAAAGGGGAGACAGGAGGAGAGAAGGGAGAAGGAGAAAGGGAAGACAGAACAAGAGAAAGGAGGAAAAAGGGGAGACAGGCGGAAAGAGAAGATGAGAAAAGGGAGAGAGAAGGAGGATAGAAGAGAGAGGGGGGGTGTAAAGAGGAGACGGTCGAGAGACAGATAAAGAATGAGAGAGAACAGAAGGAATGAGAGGAGGAGAGAGGGAGGAAGGGGGACTGGAGGAAAGGGAAGGAGAAAGGATGAAGAGAGGGAAGAGAGAGAAAGGAAAAAGAGAGGAACAGATAGAACGGTAGGGGGGATAGTGAGAGTGGACCAAGGGAGACAGAGCGTTAGGGACTGAAAGAAGAGAACCTGAGAAAGTTAAGGAAAAAGAGAGAGAAATAGAAGGAGAGAAAGAGGAGAGGAATGAGAGAGGAATTTTAGAGTAAATTGGGAGGAAAGCGTGAAAATTTCTGCGACAACTGTCCAGAGTTTATGAGCGCCAAGAGACAAAGATGTAGTCTGAGTGAGGTCCATACTTTATTATTTAGTTCTGCTATGGCGTAATGTAAAAGGTGAACACTTTTTGACCGGGGGCCTATCACCTTCTTGTTTCCATGGAGATGTCATGGCTTTTCATTCAGTTACAGGTGCTTTTATAGCTCAAAAATACCTAAAAAACAGGTATTCTGACTGTGAGCGGGGTCGCCGCTCCACAGATCTGATCTGTAACTTGGCTGATTTGGTTTGCATGAAGATAGAAATGTTTAATGCCACACTGTGAAACTTTCCAGACGAAGCAATAACATCTCTGTCAAGAAAAGAGTTTGATGGACGCCCTACCAGAAAAGTTACACAATGCACCAGAAGCTTATCTCTTTTCTTTTTTTGGTTTAAGTGACGTTTCTTGGGGGAAATAATTAGAATCCACCCCACATATCGGCCCAAAAAATATCGGCACAGTTAATTGAACATCGGTTTCTCAGGATTTGAAGTAAGCATCATAACTTATCGGAAATTGGAATCGTAAATAAAAAAAAAAATCATCAGTCAAAGCCTAATTCAGACCATCTTAATTATCCACTGTAGTGAGTTTTTAAATGCGCTTTTCACAATTCCAAGAGACCAGAGTTAGCATGCTAGTATTACACTTCCTGATTATCGGACAATAAAAGGCTTTAGGATTAGATGGCGAGAATACACGGCAGGCTACTACAGTATCTACTACAGTATATACTTTAACTTTATCAAGAACATTAAAGCTGATATTTTTTTGGTCTATGGTATAGGGCACCTGCTTGAAAAGATCCACATTATAGCTTTAAATTTGGACATCTCCATAGACACGACAGATCAGTTTGTGGAGAGGTGGAATGCGCATTTTATAGTTTTTTTTATATTTTCTCCTGTAATTGAATACACGCAAGACAGATGAGTTTAATGCTACACTGTGGGACATTCTAGGCATAGCAACAACATCTCAATTGTGGCGTTTACCTTCCAGCAGAGGTTACACAATGCTTCTTTAACGGTTAGTCTGGCCTCCATTAGAAGCCATTATTTAGCTCTATTTCATGTATACCCAATAGGGCTATAGTGTACAAAATAGGTTATGCGTTTGACACAAGTGTTTGACAATAGCTGAGAAATCATATCCTTTGCCATTGTGTGAGTGGAGTTTGTTTGTTGTGATCCTTGTTCCCACAGAAAAACAAAACCAAAACCACATTTTAAACCATATTTTCTATGCACATGCCGTAAGTTATTAAACATTAAAAGTTCTATATTACTCAAAATGGACTCTTGTGAGCTTTAAGACATGTTATAATGTTGTTACCGCCTCAAAAACAGACCCGGAGTTGTGTTTTGTTTCATTACACATGTCTGAGTAGTTGAGTTATTAGTGCGTGTACATCTCCAATCTGAAAATGCTCTGTTCCAAATGATCTAAATGATTCTAGTGAAGGTGTGTGGAGTATAAAAACAGTGGAGCACTTCCTCTTTTACCACATGACATCACAAGGTGGAACAAAATGTTTTCTGTTTGAGAGAAGAACACAACTTAAAATTCCAGCATTGGAATGTGAAATGTGTGAATAAAACAAAACATAACTAGAGATTTGTGATGAGGAAACTGGATTATAACAGATCTGAAAATAGCGTAATATAATTTAAGTTGTAAATGATTTTTTGCTTGATGTTTTAAGCTGTATTACTTTAAACTCACCAGTAAGAATGCATGTTTGATAGGAAAGTGAAATGTAATGCTATGGAACATTCTATGCAAAGCTATGTCCATGGAAACAATATTTTCCCGCAGGTTAGAGGATTAGTTCCTTGTTCCTTGTTGTTTCCTGCTAAAGTTTTGCCTCTTAAAATTTAGGAAACAAACTTCACAAAAACAATCCTGGTGCAAAAGACCGGAGAAGGTCGGCCTGTGGTTTAGTCGTAGGTTAGATTACTACAAGTACTACTGCTGCTTCTACTGTTACTACTACTGTTACTCCCTCTAGCATTAGCTACAGGTTTGATTGACACCTTTGCGAAGCACCGGTTCTCGGGGTGGTTGGGAAGGAGCATTACATTCTGCAGCCTCGCTCCTTCGCTCGGCCATTTAGAACGGCAGTCTCGATAAGCTTCATTTGACTGGAGCCGAACGCTGCGGGTGATGTCGCAGCCACTTAGTCAACTTCTTTCTACAGTCTATGGCCTCCCCCTCTCTCTCCCACCCTCTTTTCCTCTCTCCATCCTGACAGAGTCCTTTGTGTGCCCTATAATGTGTCTAATATGAATAATGTGCCGTTTCCCCTCCACAAACTCTCCCTGTGGTTCACTAATGTCAGTCTGCAGTACTGCGCATTGTATCAGAGCAATAGGAAGTCTGGTGCTGAGAGGGAGGGAGAAAGAGAAGAGAGCAAGAAAGGAAGCAGGAGGAGAGGGAGAAACAGAGAGAGAGAGAGAGAGATGGAGCGAAGGGAGAAAGGAGGAGGGAGAGAGGGTGAGGTGAGGGAGCCAGGGAGAAAGAGATGGAAAGGGGAGAAAGGTGGGTGTGAGAAGAGAGACCAGAAAATGAATAGGAAATAGATGAGAAATACAGAGAAGAAGAAGAGAGAGAGAGAGAGAGAGAGAGAGAGACGTGGGAGGGAGAGTGAGGGGTGAGAGAAAGGGGGAAAGACGTGGGAGGTAGAGAGAGAAGGGGGGGGGGTCAGGATCAGGAAATGAATGTGAGGGTCTGACAGGTCTTTCTTCTCCTTTAAACAATGAAACAAATACGACTCATTCATACCAGCAGGTGCCAAGAGGTTACAGGGTCAAAACAATGAACATGTGGTCGAGAAAGTTGTGAAAGAGCTGTTCAAAATTAGCAATAAGTATTTAAGTTTGTCTGAATAACGTGAGAGAAACAAAATGGTCTGAATCAGGTCTAATCCGGAATTTCTATTCTGAGTTCTTATAGTTTTAATAACACAACAAAACCGATGGAGGCAGATGGAGGTTAAGGCACATGCAGACTTCAGGTGAAACCTCCAGAATTCAGGCACTGAGCTGCTGAGACTGCACGAGCACTGATTCATGACTGGTTGCAAGTGCTGGGGTTTAGGGCGTGACCAGAGAGAGGCATTTTAGGTTTAAACCAACTAAATGTCAGCAATGAAACTCAAATGTGAGACTCATGTGAGAGCTCATTCTTCTTTCTGATTAGAAAATCGTCTTGAAATCAAAACACTGAATTAAGTTATAATTGATTTGAAGATGTTTACCTCATATCTGGCAACTAAAATCTTACGGTTCCTTTAATTAGAGAAAACACAATACAAATTGCACGACCTTCACTGCTACTGCTACTATGCTACGTAGCAAAACCAACCATCTTTGTACTCTCCATTAGTTACACCTCGATTTGAAATTGTGCTGCGAGGTTTTCTGGTCTGTAATTTGCATGAGGTTTAAATTGAATAACTTTTGTAAATGTTGTTCACACTGATCCTGTTCTTGTGTTCTTCAGTGTTCTTCCGTATTCTTCAGTATTCTCTAACACTGTTGGAGATCATCTGTACATTTCATAAGTGAAGCATTTGTATCGTCCTTTTCAGATCCTGTTCTCGCGCTCCGCCTCTCCTCACGTGAACATCGCTCTGGACTCTGCACCCGTCTCCTCCAGCCTCCTCCTCCAGGACCAGGGACGCCTGCTCGTCGCCACCGGCAACAAGGTACAGTACTCATACTCACTACAGTACTTTATATATTTTACAAATCTACTTTCAATATTTCTAAATGAAACTATGCAGATTTGTTTTTGAATTGGAAGTGTGTTTATTAGGCTACTAAAAACAACTTAGTCTGAGTGTGGTTGTCTCTCCAAAGATCTGACATGTAATTTACCACGTTGGTGACTTTTACAATATGCTGTATCTGAGCTAAACGTTGTTCACAAATATCTAATGAAGTAAATGTTCTTTTTCAGGTTGTTTATAACACAATTCCAAATATATAATACTACAAATATATAATACTCTATTTTGTTACATATTTGTGTGGTTTTGCCTTGTACCTGTAGATCACATCAGTGCCTCTGATTGGCCCAGGCTGTGATCAGCTGACCACCTGTACTTCCTGTTTGCTGTCATCGAGGGTAACGGGGTGCGGATGGTGTGATGGTCGATGCACAAAATCCAATCAGTGTACATCTGCAGAGTGGAACCAGGAGTACTGCGCCCCTGTCATTACTAAGGTAGAAATACTACTACTACTACTACTCCTACGACCACAACTAATACTATTACTACTGCTGCAACAGATAATGACTGTATTATGTCATTGTAGCACTGTTTTTTGTTTCCCAAGAAATGCAACTTGCCAGCACATTAATTTATTTTTTGTCAAATGCAAATGTAAAATCAAGTGGGGAAAAACTCACAAGAGAATTTTTTCCTGAGCGGAGGTGGTATGAGGTCTTGTCCCATCCTTATGTTATAACAAGGACTATCAGTCCGTATTGGCTAAATTTAGTTTCCAAGTGTTCATATTGGCTAATAATAACCAATATATCTGTCAGGCTTTAGAAACTACAGTGATACAGCAGTGAATAAAAAAGGAAAAAGAAGAGGGGGAAAGAGAGCGAGAGGAGAAATGAGAGAGAAAAAGAGAGCACTGAGTTGTGAACTGGAGAGGTGCTTAACCTTCACTGAAGTACCCTTAGCCTCAGAAATGCATGGACAAGTGGAACTGCTCACTGTGACCAGACCTGCTGACCTGGTTTTGTCCAGTTTTAGTTCTTGATTTAGTCCTGGTTTAGTTCAGATTTAGTCCAGGTATAGTCCTGGTTTAGTCCTGGTTTAGTCCTGGTTTAGTCCCAGTTTAGTTTCCGTTTAGTTCCTGGTGTAGTTCCTTATTAGTTCTTAGGATAGTTCCTGATTAGTCCAAACATGGTGACCTGTTTTTGTCCTGTTTTTGTCCAGTTTTAGTCCCTGATTTAGTCCTGGTTTAATCCTGGTTTAGTCTCTATTTAGTTCCTGTTTACTTCTTAGTGTAGTTCTTGTTTAATCCCTGGTATAGTCCTGTTTAATACCTTGGTGTAGATTCATCCTGGTTTAGTCCTGGTTAAGTTGCCGTTTAGTCCCTGGTGTAGTTCTGGTTTACTTCTTGGTTTAGTTCCAATTAGTCCTGGTTTAGTCCTGGTTTAGTCCTGGTTTAATTGCAGTATAGTTCTGGTTTAGTCCTGGTAGTGATGTGACTTCGCCTCAGAATCTTTTCGATCATATCAAAGAGCCTTTCTAATGACTGACCAAGGCAAAAATTTGCTCAGTTTGAAATTATGTGCATTCTAAATAAAATGTACTTTAAAAAACAAACTAAAAATACAGAACAATTAGGCCCTCAACCTCCTCCAATTCACTTGTATTGAAAAACAATTGCCCCATTCGCTGCTGTCAGACTCCTCACTTTGGTCTTAAAATGTTTGGATTAACCTGATGTACATGAAGTTGGTATTTTTATTTCTTTATTTTGTCTGTAAATCAATTCCTGTTCCTAATATGGAACTCGGCTGCAACTTTGCTCCTACAATTACTAGCCTCTGTGAGCTTCACTTGACTGGTTGCGCTGGGGGTGACATCACACTCCCTTAGTCCAGTGAGTGAATTGCTGTTTTCAGACCAAACTTGAGTACTCGATTGTGCTCTTCTTTCCTAGTTCTGGCCGAGCAGCGCCCCAGTTCGCGGCTCCACGTCCCTCACCATCTGTGGACTCAACTTTGGCTTTGACAAAACTGAAAACTTCAGGTCGTCCATGGTCAGTGTGGAGGTGGGAGGAGCCTCGTGCAAACTGGACCGACACGGAGGACTCAACAGGTGACACTATGCATACAAACATTATAATAATACACTAAGACATATATGAAAAGAACAAATAAACATACGATTTTTGCCAGCACAAGTGAAACTGTGTATCCAAATTAAGATTCAAACATTATCATTGTTCTTCTCTCAAACAGAAAACTCAATAACAACTCCACTGTGTTTTTAAACTCCGTACACACTCCATAAACACATGGAATTCCCAATCTCTACTGAACTAAAGAGAAACAGTAGCTGTGAACGTCAAAACTACAGCTTCATGACATTACAAGGTGGAAAAGTGCATTTTGAGCTTTTGGAAATGTACAGAGACTAATCATAAATGGTCACTCAAACATTTGCATAATATAGTACCTTAATAATTTGTATTATTTTGATTACAATAACTATTTAGTTCTGATTAATCCCATTGGTAGTAATAGTAGTAGTAGTAGTAGTAGTAGTAGTAGTAGTAGTAGTAGTAGTAGTTGCATCCCTACTGTATTTTTCTCCTTTGTTTCCTTTCTCACACAAACACTGTCCTTTTGTGAATGACTAAATGCTGTTGACTTGTACTTCCTCGTTCAGTGGTCACATGACTCTGCTAACTCCAAAATGAGTGGGAAAAATGCACCAGCTCAGCTCCAGCCCCCGAACAGTGTGTCCCGAGCCAGTCTGCAACACAACAGCCCATTCTCCCACATAGTTATCCAATAGACAACGTAATTGCACCGAATGAGGCTGCAATTTGTGCGACTAATGCGATTGTTTTGGTGTTTCGTAGGTGGACAGAGCTGCAGTGTACTCCGGTTTTCAGCGGGAATTTTACGCTAAAAAATAAAGATGTGAAAGTGACCAGTGGAACCCAAGTGGCCAAGATGGAGGGCTTCACTTTTGTGGTAAAAAAATAATAATTTTGTTTTATTTTTATAGAAAAAGGACAGGTTAAACAGAACTAAACCAGTACTATACCAAGACTGGACCAGGACTAAAATAAGGCTTTCTGTGTTCACTCTAGGCTTGTCAAAAGTATCAAATACTGATACTAAAATTATTGAAACAAGATATTCATTTGTTTCCTGAGTAGCTTTAGAATGATCTTGAGCTGTATCAGAACAAGTATAAGATAACATAAACTAGTATAAACTAATTTGGGTTAAACCAAGACAAGTGTGAACATATCCTACACGAGCAGAGGATACAGAGGAGACAGTCGGATTAGGCAGAGGAGCAGAGGATGTCCGATTATAAATTCCATATCTTAGACTTAGACAAACTTTATTGACCCACAAGGGAAATTATTTGTACACAGTAGCTCACTCATCACAATATAATATTATATAATATAATAACAAAGAGTAAAAAAAAAACAGGTGTCAAATTAGATAGATAGATAGATAGATAGATAGATAGATAAAAAATAAGTAATAAAATATACAATCACAGCTATATACAAGAGGTCATAGAAAGACAACAATGATGTGATGATTGACAGGACATATGGTTATCCTTATTCTTATATTGTGGCCTCCAGGAGCCTGTGATCCATGAGATCTTCCCCACATTTGGGCCCAAATCTGGGAACACGATGTTGACGATCCGAGGAGCATTCTTAGACTCAGGGAACAAGAGAGAGGTGACCATTGGAAAAGGACTCTGCAAGATACAGAGGTAAGAGTGCAATAGGCAGATATACACACTGTGGTTTATATAGACTAAACTCCACACTTAAAGTTTAAGTTTAACAAACGTACTAACAAACGAGCCTGGCTTGAGATGTGACAGAGGGAGTGGTGACCAGTTTAACACTTTGTGCAGCTTAACGAAATATAAATGGGTCACTGTCCATACATTGTACATTTATAAACAACTACAAACATGGCCGCCTGCTTTTTCCTTCGCTCTGTGCAGCTTGTCGTCGTCGATGGTGACCTGTAAGACCCCGCCTCAGCCCCTCCCCTCACAGGAAGTAGTCCGGTTCAGTCTGGACTCTGTGGAGCTCAGGGCCCCAATGGTGTTCTCCTACAACCAGGACCCCATCATCAACAGCATCCAGCCCTCCAGGTCCTTTGTGAGGTGAGGAACAAGGTCTCCCTCTCCCCAGACAGCTCCTTCTGATCTCCCTCTCTGGACTAACCAAAGACTAAACCAGATCCCATCATCAACAGCATCTAGCCTTTGAGGTGCTCTGTGGGATCAAGAACAGTTTCTGCTCCTCCCCAGACGCTTCCCTCTGTATTAAAAGATTAAAACAGGGGTAAACAGGTTTTGATCAGGACTAAACTAAGACTACAACTGAAGCACTCAACCATGACTAATCCAGACTAGAACCAGAGTCCCATAAGTCCCATAATTAAGATCTAATTTAGTCCTGGTTTAGTTCTGATTTGACATTAGTTTGAGCATCCTTTGTTTCTATATTTGGTCCTGGTTTAGTTCTGATTTGACATTAGTTTGAGCGTCCTTTGTTTCTGGATTTGGTCCAGGTTTAGTTCTGATTTAGTCTTGGTATAGTCCCGATTAAGTTCTTGTTTAACTTTGGTTTAGTCTTAGTGGTTTTGACCTGGTTTAGTCCTGTTAGCCCTGGGTTGCCTCTGTTTTATCTGTAAATTAACTGCAGTCTATTGCTAATAATACCAAATGTTACCCTCTCCCCAGACACTTCCTTCAGGGTTAGTACTGGTTTAGTTCTGGTTTAGCACTTTAAACAGACAAACCTAAACTGGGACTAGACCAGATCCAGATTCCTATTTGGTTTGCATTGTCCTGGTTTAGTCCTGGTTTAGTCTTCTTTTGGTTTGGTCTCAGAGTGTCCCTGTTTTATCCTCAGTTAGCCCTGAGCTGACCTAAACCTGCATATATTATCCTAGGACTATTTTTGTGACACAGATCCACATGTTTTTGAAATCAGCACTTTGAATCACTTCCTTTGGATTTCATGGCGTAGTGTGTTCTGGGAGGTCAGGAGATGGGCAAGCGAGGAGTTCTATATGGAAAATACAGAACAGATATTCCAAACTGGGACATTTTATCACATCTGGAGGAGTATCAGACAGGAGGAGGACTGAAGACTATAGTGACTGAAACTAAAGCTGACAGAGTAATCGCTAATTTGTTGACATTGAAAATTGGCCTAGCATATCTCAAAGTACAGTATAAGTAGTAACAAAACCAAAAGCCAAGAACTAGCCCTGTAATTCAGACGTCTAAACATGTTCTAAAAGGCGTAGGATTCCTGTATCAGTTCAAATTTCAGTCTTATATAATAAAATAAAGGGGGGAAAGGCGATTTAAAGCCTCTCATGTATTTTGTGTATCTGCTGCTGTGGAGGCTGCACGGTCTCGGCTCACGGGTTCTTCCTTCAGTCTGGACTTCAGCCTGAGATGGTCCTGACCACCAGCCACGACCAGCACGTCTTCCATGTGGTAAGTGCAGCTCCACCTCTGTCGATGTGGCTCCGTGGCTCCGAGCGCTCACTACTCCAAGGTTGACAGTTCAAATTCTGGTGGTGGAGATTGGCAGCCTCGCCTCTGTCATTCTACCCCAGGGCAGCTGTGACTACAATAGTAGAATACTGTCCACGGTGACACTAAAACTATGGGTCTTTTTTGGAGTTATAGTTGTATTTGTATTAGTAGTCACAACAGCAGAATGAGCAGTTTAATTTGTTTAAAGTACATAACGCAGAAGTTCACTTAGTTGTAGTAGTAGTAGTTCCAGTGGTAGTTTTAGTAGTAGTAACAGTAGTAGTAGTATTCTTACCATATGATTAGTTGCAGTATTAGGTTTCTCTCTGTCATCACTCTCTTCATTCATTTTCACATGAGCAGAATACTTCCTGTTCCTCTGGTCTGGATGTGCTTTTATGGGCGCATCATGATGACCTCACAGGTGCTTTTCCCATAATTCCACATGTGTTTTGGTCGTTTGAAGCGTAATGTCCTCACTCAGCGCTGACAATAGAAAAGTGAGACGTAGAATGAGAATCACACACAGGAGCAGAGGGCTGTGGTTTCAGATGTATCGAAACATATGGAAAAGTCTGAGTTTAGACGTGATCTCAGCTCGGGAGAGGAGCTCTGCTGTCTGTAATGAACTCTGAGCTCAGCACAGGCGAAGTTCAGAAAATACTATGAAAAATCTGAAAAAGATTTATATGGACAGGGTGGCCAAACCTCCTTGTCGAATCCTGATCTCATGTGATCTCAGACACTAAGCAGGTCTGGTTCTGCTTAGTGCTTGGATGGGAGACCAGGAGCCACAGTTGGCAGTTTAAACCCGGTTTAGTCCTGCTAGTTCTGATTGGTTCCTGGATTAGTTCTTTTTTAGTCCTGGTTTGATTCTGGTTCTTTAAATTAGCTGCAGTCTATTGCTAATAATGACAAGTGTTCCCCTTTCCTCAGACACTTCTTTTGAGCCTGAGTTCTGGTTTAGTTCTGGTTTAGTCCTGGTTTAGTGTTGGTTTAGCGCTTTAAACGCTGGGAATAACTAGACCTAAATTGGGACTAGACCTGATCCAGGATGCTATTTGGTTTAGTTCTGTTTTTGATTTGGTTTTGACAAGGTTGCCAAACCTTTTTCTCAAATCACCGAAGCTAAGCAGGACTGGTGCTGGTTAGTTCTTGGATGGGAGACCGCTGGGAATACCAGAAGCCACAGTGGGGGCGTTAATGGGAAAACTGTTGTTGTGTCCTTAGGCAAGAAGTCACCCACATTGCCAAGTATGAAGTGTAGTACAGTAGTAACTTTGTGAATGAAATGCACCGCCCCACTGTCCTCACTAGCATCAAGTAGTAGTTCTAAAAGTGGTTGAGAAGTCATTTATTACATAAGTATTTGTTTTGGGCGAGTCCTGAGTTAGTACTTTCTGAGTGGTTAGTCATGATTTTGGCCACACAATTTAAAATGTGCACTTTTGTCTCATTTCTCTTTGGTTTGGCTGAGTTCGACCATATTCTGTTAATGTTAAATCCATTCAAACACATGTGGAATTCCAGCTGAAAAACACATTATTTGAAGTGGGATCAGCTGAGACAGAATGTACAGACAGAGACGTATTACATTTTATATATGAGCCTTTTAAAACTAAACTAAAAGATTATAACCCTGTGTGTCAGATGCCCTCCCTGTGTGTCAGATGCCCTCCCGTCCTCCTATATCCTTGTGTGTCAAAAAAGGTGCACTACATAGCTTTTAGGGTATATTACTTGCTTGTCACAATGGAGATATTATTGCGTTCCCTGGAATGTTCCACAGTATGGTATACAACTTTTATATCTCCAAGTTACAGGTCAGATCTGTGGAGAAGTAACCCCGCTTACCGCAAATTAATAAAGCCAAGATAGCTACATTAAATGTCATACTGTGGAACATTCCAGGAGAAACAATAATGTCTCCGTGGAGACAATAAAGTGGTAATCCATCCCCTAGGAAAGTTGCATAGTGCATGTTTGAAATCCTAAACATTGAATATTGAATGACAACTTCTGGTCCAGACATCAGCTCAAATCACTTTTAAAGACATTTCCAAAACAGTAATTACATCTGTATTGCAGTGTCGAGTTTCTGTGTACTAATATTTGAAGTACTTTGTCGTGTTCCTGTCATGTTTTCAAGTGAACCATAACAAACTTTGGCAGCTGGTTGTGGTGGTTGCCCGCGGCGATGTGTTTAAAAGGCTAATCCTCTGCGCTGATCCGATCTGTCAGGGGGAGTCAGAATGCATCGGCCGGAGGGACAGGCTCAGGCAGGCCTCAGATACACCGGGATAAACCCACGGAGTATGGAACAGAGGAATACTTCTGTAACGGAGGAGAGACGGACAGAGAGAGAGAGAGAGAGAGAGAGAGAGAGAGAGAGAGGGGGAGAGTGAAAGAGGGATAGAGAGAGCAAGAGGAGCTGAGACAGTGAAGGAGGGAGAGACAGACACAGAGGGAGGGGGAGAGAGTGAAAGAGGAAGAGAGCGACAGACACAGGGGGAGGGGGAAAGAAAAAAGAGGAGGGAGAAACATTGAAAGAGGGAGAGTGATAGAGAGAGGAGGAGAGAGAAGGGAGAGAGCGATAGAGAGAGAGGGAGGAGGAGAGAGCGATTAAGGAGAGAGTGATAAACCGAGGAGGAGAGAAAGAGAAGGGGAGAATGACAGAGAAAGAGGGAGGAGGAGAGAACGAGAGAGAGAAAGTGAAAGATAGAGAGTGACAGAGAGAGGAGGAGAGAGTAAAGAGGGGAGAGAGATAGAGGAGGAGAGAGAGGGGGGAGAGTGA
>KN490455.1:13443-44459 GCA_000787155.1 Scartelaos histophorus
GCTATAGATAGAGAGAGAGAGGGAGGAGAGAGCAAGAGGAGGAGAGAGGGTGAAAGAGGGAGAGCGATAGAGAGAGAGGAGAAGAGAGTGAAGGGGGAGAGGGATAGAGAGAGTGAGAGGGTAGAGAATGAAGGGGGAGAGCCATAAAGAGAGAGAGGGAAGAGGGGAGAAAGAGCGAAAGAGGGAGAGCGATAGAGAGAGAGGAGAAGAGAGTGAAGGGGGAGAGGGATAGAGAGAGTGAGAGGGTAGAGAATGAAGGGGGAGAGCCATAAAGACAGAGAGGGAAGAGGGGAGAAAGAGCGAAAGAGGGAGAGCGATAGAGAGAGAGGAGAAGAGAGTGAAGGGGGATAGAGTGAGAAGGGGAGAGAATGGGGGAGAGCGATAGAGAGAGAGGAGGAGAGAACAAGAAGGGTAGAGCAACAGAGAAAGAGGGAGAGTGACAGCACAGAGAGAGGGAGAGAGAGAAAGAAGGGAGCAGATAAAGAGAGAGAGAGGAGATGGGGTATAGAGAGAGATGGAGTGACACAAAGGGAGACAGAGGAAGAGAAAGAGGTAGACAGAGGGTGTGGAAAAAGAGTGGGAGAGTGATAGAGAGAGGGACACCGAGGGGAAGACGGGGAAAGGGAGAAAGAGAGAGTATGGTTTTCACTTTGTTCATAACAGACCCTAGAATTGCATGTAGATTGTGATCCCACTAGGGCTGCACGCCTTTATTCGTTTGGTCGATTAATCGGTTGATGGTTTCTTTGTTGGCCAGATTCTTTATTAGGCTGATGTTATTGTTTGGATTATAAGGATTTACGTGGAGCAGAGCAGAGGGGAGGAAGCCCGGAGTGAGTTAGCTGGAGTTTTGGCAGTGTCTGGACAGTTTAATCTGCCTTTCTCTGTAGTCGATTTTTGTTTTGTTTGTTTTGTTTTTGTAATAACTTTGAGATCCTTTGCCCGTGTCACGACAACTTGTCTTTACTCAAGCATAGCCCCAAATCCAACTTCATAAATGTAAAGTCTGTGGTAAAATTGTCTTTATTAGAACATACTTTTAGTCTAACTTGAGTAATGCATTGTACAGTGTAACAGTGCTGGAGAAAAAACTGGAGAGTTAACATTTCAGCGTAATTAAAAAGTTATTTAATTATTTCAAAGTTAAACGGGGGTTATTGGCCAGAGTTGATATGCTTGAAGTTAATTCAATTTCCCCTAGTGTTAATTCAACTTTCCTTAGTTTTACGTAATTCAAAGGTTTTTTAAGTTAAACGGGGGTTTGAGTTGGGGTTATTTGCCAGAGTTGAGTTTTAATTTGGCACCTCCCACCTGCAACTTCCAACTCCCATGAGAGGAAACCAGTTTGAACCAATTTTGTACATCATTTCATCTTAAATTAACTAAAATAAAGTGTAAAAATAAAATATCTTTGTGTGCTGTGTATCTAAATCAAGATAACTCTACAAAGTGTTATCCGTTTACCCTCAAAATGTTAATATAACTCTTGATTTCAGGGTTAAACAGGAACTTTGGTTTCCAAAACTGTTAAATTAACTCTAGAACAGATTGAACTCATATAAACCCAGAGAAAATGTTAAAGTTGATTCTGTGAGAGACGATTTTAACACTGTTTACTACGTTATTAATACTTTGCAGCTCATGTCATCAACATTCCCTGGGTGTGTGATGCTAATTGAAGGTAAAGCTTTATTAGACTTTAATCTCAGCTTTATTTTAACACAGGCTGTCCAGAAGGAACTGATTTAGATGGAGCTGTAACAGATGAGCTGATATGTTAAACAGGACTCTCACACATAAAATTACATTTACTAGCTAGTTAGCATGAGCCAGTTTTGGATAGTCAGGGTCATACACACATCCTGATCACAGGCTCCTGAAAATGTGTTGCTTAAATCGATTTTTTCAGTTTTCTGATGATAAAATGTTTTTGGCAATGTTTGCTACTTGTTTTCCTTGTGTCACCATGATATTTCCTTAATATTCCATCACAGAGACATATCTAGAAACCCCCCAGCGTGATGTCACTGCAAAGTATCAATATATTGTACAGAGTAACTACTCTTATTAGAGTAAAGGTTGTGTTTACTCTTTCCACTGTGAATAAGTAAGGTGACAAAAGCTTTATGTGAAAATATGAAATGATTTGAACATTTGTGTTTCTGATTAGTTTGTCTCATTTCCTTAGTAAATACCAGATGCACCTGCACTTGTCAAATAGTCCTGCTTTAGCACTCGGTTGTGTTTCTTCCTGAGGTCACTGAACCTATTGAGGTCAGAGCTTTATGACCCTCTGAGGATGCCACAGTCTAAAAAACAATGCACAGAAAGGAAATACAAATCTATTTTAGACAAGAGCAGGTCTACTACTGTAACCACTGCTGCTGCTACTATTATAAACTGTGATACTTTGTGTCAACATAATGCTCGGGGTATTTTGTGTGTATGTGTGTGGTGGGATGCTTTGGAGTTACCATGGAGACACAATGCACACTGCCAAGAGCTTTTGAGATCATGTGAAAACTTAAGAAAAAATACAAAATACAGCTTTATGATCAGATTGCGTTGAAACAAAGCTCATATTAAAGTCTAACAAAGACAGAGACAGAGCAGTGCCTACAGTTAGCATCACACCCCCAGGAAATGTTGATAAGAGTATAACCTGTACCTGTACTACAATTTGATAAGCACTTGTTAATCGTCAGTGAATCCAGATCTGACTTTTCCCACAAACATGAAAGAAGTTCTGGCGGGTGTTACTGATATACCCTCCGCTCTGTTTCTCTCTCTCCATTTTTCTCTCTCTCTCTATCTCCTCTCCCCTCTCTCTCTCTGACACCTGTTGTCTGTTAAAAAAACTGTGAAATTCTCAAATTATCAGGATCAACTCACAGCTGGAGACATTGAGAGAAAGAGGAAAGAAGGAGAGAGCGAAAGAGCTGAGGCAAAGACAGAAGAGAAGAAAAAAATGAGAGCAGTGATAAGCCTTCCATAGCGTAGTGTATTGCCCCAAGTTTGCACATGCTCACTTCATTTGCAGCTGTTCCAGACTTAGTTAATTCTATGAAAAATCTGAGGTGATATATTCTCCCTATAAACTATTGATCTAGTCTTTTCTCTTTGCTCATGTTTACATGTCTGTGTGCACATTTTCAGCTCAAGTCTGATCTGGACTCATTTACACAGCTGTGACTGCTCCCACCTGTTTACCTGACCTCAGTGAACCAGGACTAAACTAGGACTAAACTAGGATTAAACCAGGACTGAAACAGGACTGAAACTGGACAACACCAGGACTAAACTGCTCCTTAGGTGTTAAAGTGCCTCAGTGGTAAAATGCTCCTCCACCCAGAGGTGTTACCAGTTCATCCTGGCGTGGTGCAGATTGGCAGTGTCACTTCCATCAGTCTGCTCCAGGGCACTTGTGGTTACCAAGTGCGTAAATTTGTAAATTCATCTTTGAAGGAGAGTGCTTTCCATAAGTGCATTCAAATGTCCAAAAGTCCAAGAGTTCCACAGTCCAGGACTGAGCTCAGGATCGATCACCTACTGTTTGTCTAGGGGACCTCCAGGTGCTGAGGTCCACAGAGTCTGCAGTTAATGTGTGTAGATATGAAGGTGCAAGTCTGTGTAGGGCTTTAAAAACAAACATTCTACTTTGTAATAATAATAATAATAATAATAGCACGTTTATAGCACTTTTCATAACCCTCAAAGATGCTTCATATAGATCAGGACAGACACAAACACAAATAAAAGAAACAGATAAACAGGAGAAGTAGTTATTTAAAGGCAGTTTGAATAGATGAGTTTTCAGGGCTTGTTTGAAGATAGTGAGTGTAGACGAGTCTCTGATGTGTTTGGACCAGGAGTTGGGGGCAGTAGCAGAGAAGGTCCTGTCCCCTCGGCATGTGTTTAGTTAGTCCTGGTGGAGGGAGACAGGAGGCTGGTGTCAGCTGCTCGGAGGGCACGGTTGGGGTTGTGGTAGTGGTGGAGCTCAGGGAGGTGGGGGCCTGGTTATGGAGGGACTTGTATACAATGGAATTGAATTTGATGACTGAGGGATGGGGAGCCATGGAGATCTCTGAGGACAGGAGTGATGTGCAGGTGAGGAGGCAGCAGAGTTCTGGGTGTACAGAGCTAGGTCTACACACACTCACACAGTGCACTGGTCTGCACTCACACACTGGTCTACACAACACACAGTGAGCTGGTCTACACAACACACAGTGAGCTGGTCTACACGCACACACAATACATTGGTCTACACTCACATACAGTACGCCGGTCTACACTCACACACACTGTGCACCAGTCTACACTCACACACACAGTGCCCTGCTCTACACTCACACACAGTACACTGCAGTAGTCACTACAAGAGGTCAGAATAATAAAAGCATGCACAGGTCTGAGAAAGAGGGGGCTTAAGTTTGATCAGGAGACTTGGAGGAAGCCAGTTTTTCCCACACAGTCACTTGTTTGTCACATTTGAAACACTTCAGACTTCACTCCCATTCTTTGAGTGCTTTTGAAAGGCGCTGTATAAATCCCAGGCCTTATTAATAATATTGTTCAGTCTGAATAGAACTCTCATTGTGAACTTTCTCCCATCAAACCTCATTGTAAATCCTCCCATTGAACCTTTCATCGGTTTGATTATTATTATGTTGTTGCTGTCATCACTTTAAAAAAGAGGAAAACCAAATGAAAACTTTGGTGAGTAAATCTTAAACAGTTATTATAAGCCCATATAAGTCTGAGTGGAGTTTGGAGCAGTCTTTCCTCTTGAAAGCCTGTGGGGAGAGCGCTGTCATCGGCACAAACGGCAGCTGGTTTTCACCTCTGCCAAAAACTCTGATCAACAATAAAACTGCACATAAGGGTCCTCATGTGGTCCAAAAGACTGAGGAGGCACAAGATTAATGTGAGTAAAATGTGGTGAAAAGTTGAAACTATAGTCCTGTTTGGAGTGAAATGTTGAGAGTGTGGTTATAGGTCTAAAGAGAATACTTTATATTTCTGTGGTAAGTCTGGCTTATGTTAAAAGTCAGATTTGAAAGTTTAAGCCTCTGTATCCCATGCTTTTTTCCACAAGGATTTGAGCAAAATGTGCCTTGCCCCAGTACAGATATATTGTAAGCAGCTCTCCAGGTAAAAAGAAGTCCACTGTGCACTGGCCGCATCTAATTATTAAGCACTGTATTGCCTGTTGTCTGTCGTTAGCATGCTAGTTGTTGTTTGCAATACAGTAGCAGCAAAACTTCACACTGGTCTCTGAAAGTTCTCAAAAGGAGTGTTTATTTTGTGAAAAGCGTGCAGAAGGTAAGAGCTTTGTGCATTTGTGGACAGGGAAGATTTCTGTTTTTCTCTCTAAACTGTCAAAAAAAATAGAAAATATGAGTCATAAAAAATCTATATATACAAGACATTATAAGGAAACAGTGCAAAAATGAAATGATGACTGATAGGACATAGGGTTATCTGTTACATAAGAGTGAGTTGTACAGTTGTAGGGAGAATTATCTGTTACATAAGGGTGAGGTGTTGTACAGTTGTAGGGAGTATTATCTGTCTCATAAGGGTGAGTTGTACAGTTGTAGGGAGAATTATCTGTTACATAAGGGTGAGGTGTTGTACAGTTGTAGGGAGTATTATCTGTCTCATAAGGGTGAGTTGTACAGTTGTAGGGAGAATTATCTGTTACATAAGGGTGAGGTGTTGTACAGTTGTAGGGAGTATTATCTGTCTCATAAGGGTGAGTTGTACAGTTGTAGGGAGAATTATCTGTTACATAAGGGTGAGGTGTTGTACAGTTGTAGGGAGTATTATCTGTCTCATAAGGGTGAGTTGTACAGTTGTAGGGAGAATTATCTGTTACATAAGGGTGAGGTGTTGTACAGTTGTAGGGAGTATTATCTGTCTCATAAGGGTGAGTTGTACAGTTGTAGGGAGAATTATCTGTTACATAAGGGTGAGGTGTTGTACAGTTGTAGGGAGTATTATCTGTTCCATTAGGGTGAGTAGTTGTACAGTTGTATGGAGTATGGTATGAATGTAGCAGATGTTGTAGTGTGGGTGTAAATATATAGCGGGAGAATGGACCTACTAGCAGAACTCATAGAGAAATCATTTGTTTACATTTGTTTATTTGACGTTTGGAGATTTCTTATACAAATAGAATATGCAAAGTATGCAAAATATGTAAAAGAGTGGCTGACAGTTACCTGCAGGTTTTGCATTTAAAGCAGACTTATTGTGCTTGTGTTTGCTATGTAGTGCTGTAGTTATAGTCTTTGGATCATTATTATATTTTGCACACTTTAAATCACAAAAACGATTTACAAAAGTATTCACAACATAGGGCCTTACATTTTAGCATGTTTTGTAATTTTCCAGCGTGTGTTTAGTTTTTGAATGCTCCTTGACACATCCAGAATCCAGTGTGCCACTCCCTCTCCTCACGATTCCTTTTGTCTGAATCTGAGTGGTGATAAAATGCAGCCGAGGAGACGTGTTCAGACTGGAGCTTTAGATCATCTCTGGATTACTGCTTTTGTATCAGTCTCATTTAAAAAAAAAAAACACTTAAAAACATTGCCGCAGTGACAGGACCAGATGCACCAGGATTATTATGGGGTGGACTTCATTGTAGAGCACAGAGACCGAAAGATATGGCCCAAAGGGAGATAATTCAGCTCACTTGTAATTTTAAAATTAGTGTTCATCTGAGGGATGAAACATGAATGCTGCAGGACATATGACATTTATAGACTGTATTAGACCTGAACAACATGTAATTTGACTTTTGCCTTCAGCTAAAAGCGTCTGATCTATCATTAAAACACAAGATGTAATTTTGTATGTTGTGGCGACAGTTTCTGGGTTTTAAATTGACATTAATGCATTCTACAGGTCGATGAGGAGCTGAACAAGGACGGAACCAGACTTAAACTAGGACTGAGCCAGGACTAAACCAGGATTAAACCAGGACAGAAACAGGACTGAACCAGGACTGGACCAGGACAGGGCCTGAATTAAACCAAGACTGTTTATCCTTGGTCCTAGTTTAATCCTGGTATAGTCCTGGTTTAATGCTGGTTTAGACTTGATACAGTTCTGGTTCAGTCTTGGTTCAGGTTCACTTCTTGCTTTGTCTTGGTTTAGTCCTGGTTTAGATCCAATTTAGTCCTGGTTCAGTCCTGGTTCAGTCCTGGTTCAGTCCTGGTTCAGTCCTGGTTCAGTCATCACTGCATTTTACAAGTCGGTGAGGAGCTGTACCTGATTTTTACTGACTTAAAGGTGCACTTTGTACTTTTCTGGAGGGGGTTCAAAGCCTGTTTGTCTCCATGGAGATATTAATACTTTGGTGTAACTTGTCCACAGTATTAAACTGACTTGCATTTATTCAACTACAGGTGTTATTTATTGCTCAGAAATATCTCAAACATCCATTCTTACTGTGAGTGAGGACACCTCTCCACAAACCTAACCTGTAATTTTTCTTGCTCATAAGTTCTGGCCATACTGTGGAACATTCAAGGCACATCTCCATAGAGACAAAGACCTAAATCATTCCTCACTTACTTTATGCATTCAGCGCATCCTAATTATTTACCCTGATGACTTTATAGAGCTTTTCTCAACTCTCAGACTGGAGTGAAGTTTTGCTAACAACAACTAGCATGCGAACACATTCCTCCTGGTTATTTTACAGTAAGACACGTTATAATTAGATGCAGACAGAACTTATTTTGACATCAAGTGCTGCACATACAATATATCTGTACAGGGGCAAGACAAAATTTTGCTCATGTCTTAAAAAATACTTAAAAAGTGAAATATGTAAGTCAAATAGGTCGGATCTGTGGAGAGGCAATGCTGCTCACAGTAAGAATAGATGAGTTTACTGCCATGCTGAGGTACATTCAAAGCAATAATATCTCCATGGAGACAAGTATATCCCCCACCAGAAAAGTTACATAGTGAATCTTTAAGCGTTGCTCCTACATGATATCTTCAGGTTGGTGGTTGAAAGCTCAAATATGTCTCTGGGCATGGCACCTTGCCTGTAAGAATGTATGGATGTACAATTACAGGTCCCTTTAAATATGCGTTGTGTTGTTTTTCTTGCAGAGTTGTGTTTATGGAGAGAACCACACTTCCATCCAGTGCACGACCCCATCCCTGGCCAAACTGGCTCTGCAGCCCCCCCTAGTGACCAAAGTGTCCTTCATCCTGGACGGATTCTCTACAGACCAATGGGACCTGGTCTATGTGGAAGACCCGCTGTTCCAGGACCCTAAACTCACCTCCAAGGACAACAAGAGCATAGTGGAGCTGAAGGTAAGAGACAGGGATAAAGCTGGACTAAACCAGAATCAGGACCAAAAAAAGGACCAGGATTAAAACAGGAATAAACCAGGAACAAAAGAAGACTGAAACAAGAATAACGCAAGATTTAGCCAAGACTAAAATAGGACTAAACCAGGACTGAACTAGGACTGAACAAGGGCTCATAAAAACACAAAATATGACCTGAACTTTTCCAAGAGTAAACCAAGATTAAACGAGATCTGAACCAAGACTAAACCAGGTCTAACCCAGGTCTGAACCATGACTGTGTGGTTTACTGTGACCATACTTGTGTCTCTTGGGAGCAATGATCTGAACAATGGTGTGAATGAATGGAGCACTGATGAACTCTGGGAAACGCAGTCCACTTCCTGTTTGTGTCTTATTACTTCCTGTTTCTTTGACCTTCGCCTCTGCACACTCAATGGATAATAATATTACAATAATGTCTCAAAATAAAGGAAATCATTTATTAATAAAATGACGGAAATATGCAGAGTTCAAACGGATTATGAAACTACAATCCAAGCTCTTTACACAGATCTGGTTTAGTCCTGTTTTATCCTGTTTAGTCCCACCATAGTCCTCCTGGTTTAGTTCTAGTTTACCCTGCTCGATTATCCTTCCGACTCGGACTCGGACCTTGGATATGACGTCACGTCCGAGCTTAAATCGAATCAAACGTGCCAAAAACTCAAAGATCAGATCCAAGATCCAAGTCAGAGTCAGAAGGATAATCAAACACAGGGTTAGTTCTGTTGTAGCTCTCTTTTAGTCCTTGCTTAGTCCTGATTTAGTCCTAACCTGTTTCTGCTTTAGTGGTTCTAGTATAATTCTGATCCTTAATTAGATCCGATTTATTCCTGCTTTAGCTCTTCTTTAGTCTTGGTTTATCTCTGGGTTAATCCTGGTTTAGTTTTAGTTAAGTTCTGGTTCAGTCATGGTTTAGTCTGGGTTTAGTTCAGGTTTAGACCAGGTTCAGTCCTTCATCTAGGTTTAGTCCTAGTTTAGTCCTTGCCTAGTCCAAGTTTAGTTATGTTTTAGCCTTGGTTTAGTTCTGTTTTAGTCATTGCTTAGCCTTGCTTTAGTTCTGCTTTAATCTTGGTTTAGGTCTAGTTGAGGCCTGGTTTATTCCTGGTTCAGTCCTGGTTTAATTCTGGTTCAGTCCTGGTTTGGATCTGGTTTAGATCTGGTTGAGCTCTGGTTTAGTCCTGGTTCATTCCCGATTCAGTCCTGATTTTGCTCCGATTCAGTCCTGGTTTCTTCCTGGTTCAGTCCTGGTTCTGTCCTGATTTCAGTCCTGGTTTAGGCATAGTTTAGTCATGGTTCAGTCTTGGTTCAGTCCTGGCTTAATCCCAGTTTAGTCCAGGTTAAATTCTAGTTCAGTCTTGATTTTGTCCTGGTTCAACCCTGGTTTAGTCCTGGTTTAGTCCTAGTTCAGTCCTGGTTTAGTCCTGGTTCAGTCCATTCATTCCACACACACACCCCTTCACAACATACAGGATTTGCAATATATTTCCTGTCAAAACATCTGTATTTATTCCTGTCAGTCTATTAAAGTCCATTCTAATAGTCTGACATAACAGTGTGTGTGTGTGTGTGTGTGTCGGTTCGGCCCTGTGTCGTCTGATTCAGAGTTTGTTGATTCTGGCTCATATTTGAACACTTGGCTTCACGGGAGAATGACAAACCATCACACACAATTAGCATCACACGCTAACACAAGCTAACAGCCTGGGAACTCAGTAGCGCGACTGCTAACTTTAGCCTCAGAGTCTTTAAACTGGACTTTTGGAGTTAGAAAATCAAGATGTGTTCGTAAGTATTTTTAAAGCTGCACTATGACAGTTTTTTTTCTTTTTGGAGATGTTCAGACCATGATCTCCATGAAGATCTGGACTAAACATATGTATTTAGAACAGGATTATTAATTACTTTAAAGTACACTGTGTAACTTTTCTGGTGGATAGTTCGCCACCTGTTTTTGTCCATAGAGATATCACTGTTTTGCTTGGAATAAACTTGGTAATCACAGTGGAGACAGGTCAATGGTAAGATCTATGGAGAAGCAAGCCCGCGCATTGTAAGAATTCATGTTTTAATGCATTTTAATGTGTTTTAATGTATTTCTGAGATATAAAACGCATCTAACTGAACTCATGTTTTAATGTATTTTAATGTGTTTTAATGTATTTCTGAGATATAAAACGCATCTAACTGAACAATGCAGTTGGAGATTCTGTAGATTAATGCCCTACTTTGAAATATTCAAGGCAAAGAAATGACATCTCCATAGATACAAGCTAGTAGCAGACCCTTCATCTTAGAAGTTACACATTGCGCCTTTACCTAATAGACTACTATAAACTCCAAACCTAAAGTAGTTGCTAAGCCTGAACCTTTGCCTAGAATGTTCCACGGTATTTTTCACGCCTTTTAGCTTCTCTATCTCCCTGGAGACAAGTAGGTGATGCCAATGGACCACATTACAGGTCTGATCTGTGAAAAGGCAAGACAAAGCTTACAGTAGAATTCATGTTTTTCACGTTATTATGTATTTACTTTAGCTATAAAAACACCTATATTTAAAAAAAAAGGCAAAATGGATATGTTTACTGCAATACCATGGAGCAGTGTAATAATACAAATGTAACTTTTGTGGTATGGGCCCTGTCACCTGCTTGTTTCCATGGAGATGTTATTGCTTTGCCTGAAATGTTCCGCAATAAAACTTATGTGTCTTGCATTTATTCAGTTAGTGGGGATTTATTTCTCAGAAGTGCCTTAGTAAACATACATTTTTACTGCAAGCTCGGTCGGTAAAGTGGACTGGTGCTCATCACCTGCTGGTTTCCGTGGAGATAGTTATAGAGAAGGGAGTGACACATGGCCACACACAGAATGGGTTAGTGCAGAAAAAATATCAATGCCAAATATCTGCTCAATTTTCAATGTCAGACCAGTGCCGATATCTATGACCCTCCACCAATATTGCCCATAATCGATGAACCATCCCTACAGTGAATCTAATTATATAGTTTTAGTGGTTTCTGGTTGTATGGAGTTATTAGCTATTTTGTCATGTTTTCTTACAAAATGACCTCCAGCTCTTGAGTGCACAGTGTAAATAATCTGGAGTTAAAAGAGAGTTAAAAAGGCAGAACTAAACGGCGCTGAGATCCGGAGCAGAGAACCAACAGGTGCAGAGTCTGTGGAGAATCTGTAATCCACTGGTCCTCAAGAATGCAGTGAGAGCGAGAGGGAAGGGTCAGAGAGCAGGAACCAGAGCTGTACCAGAGCTGAACCAGGACCAAACTAGATCTAAACCAGGACTGAAGCAGGACCGAACCAGGACTAAACCAGGACTGACGCAGGGCCGAACCACTTGTCCTCAAGAATGCACCAAGAATGAGAGGGGAGTGAGAGATCAGGAATTAACCAGGATTCAAACACGTCTGAAGACAGATTAAACTAAGACTGAAATTGGGAATAAGCATGTATTCAACTGGGGTTTAACCAGGACTAAGCCAGGATTGAACCAGGTCTAAGGACGGACTAAGCCAAAGCTGAACTAGGACTGAAATTGGGACTCAAACTAAGGGTAAACCAGGACTTGCAAAGGTATAACAAGGAATAACTTTGTACTGAAGTTTTAACAGGAGCAAACCAGGACTGATCTATAGCTCTAACCCAGGTCTTAAACAGGACCAAAGAAGGATTAAGCCAGGACTAAAGCAGGATTGTGAATAAACAATGCACAGGTGATGTTTGTGTGCTCAGAAATTACTCATGTTCTGACCTGTGTGTGTGTTTTGTTGCCAGGGCGATCGGATGGACCGTGAGGCGATGAAGTGCCAGGTCCTGACTGTGTCCAACCACAGCTGTGAGAGTCTGACTCTGGTGGGAAACACACTGGAGTGTACTGTGCCCCATGAGCTACAGCAGAAGGAGCTGCAGGTCCAGGTGAGATCCGGGTTAGACCACATTTAGATCAGAGTTTGACCTGGTTTAGACTAGGTTTAGACCACTGTTAGACTGGAGTTAGACCTGGGTGAGACTCTAGTGAGAAACACACTGGAGTTTATTGTGCCTGAACTATGGCAGAAGGAGCTGGAGGTCCAAGTGAGACCGAAAAAACCTGAGAGGGACCAGGTTTAGACTGGAGACACTAGAGTGGGGATAGACTTAAGACAAGGATTAGACCATGTTTACGACACATCTAGACCCGGGTTTAGAAGCGGGTATAGACTGAGATTTAGACCGGGTTTTAGATCCAGGGTTAGACCTGAATTAGTCCTGATTTAGAACTGGCTTTTGATCTACCTGACTTTGTCTTTGTTTAGGCTTGGTTTAGACTGGCTTTAATCCTGGGTTTTTATCCATTTAGTTCTGATTTACACCTTTGTGGTTAAGGTGAGGTCTAGACCAAGTTCATACTTAGTTTAGAACTACTTTAGAGTGTTTTTGTTCTAGTTTAGAGCAGGTTTTAAACTGGGGTTTAGACTAGGTTTAGATCCATTTGGTTTTGTCCTGGATTAGGTCTTTTTAAGACTTGGTTTGGAACTTGTTGAGACTTCGTTAAATTCTTTTTCGACCTGGTTTAGGCATAGATTATTCCTGATTTAGTCTTGGTTTAGACCTGGTTTAGTACAGGTCAGTTAGTAACCTTATTTTTACCACTACTACTACTATACTACTACGACTACTGCAACTATTACTGCTACCACCGCCACCACTACTCCTACGACTACAAGCGTCCTATTCCTCTTTTATAAGTGAGAGACCAAATCAAAATCATTCTTATGACAAAATAGATTGGCTGTGGCCCGTGCCTTTATGAAGCGTGTCTGTAGACTTTATCACTGAAGATAACAGTGGAACACGAGGGGCTCAGATAAACAGAGACTTCTCTATCGACAACATCGCATCTGTATATCTGCAGTTTTGTCTGCACATTTGGAGTTCATAACATATCTCCGTATTCATTTGCTTTGGGACATTAATTTTGAATATGCGAGAGAGTTCAGCCCTGCTCTTATCAGAAAATGAAAACAAGATTACAAGCGACTGAAATAAAACCACTCCCTTCATAAAATAGATTGAAATGTAGCTCTAAATATGATCACAACTTTAAAGCACTCATTACGCTATTTTTTTGTCTATGTTATGTTTCCTCATCACACACATACCTTCAGTTGCATTGCAATTTTGCGTAATATAGGTACTTTAATCCTCATCACTGGGACTAAACCATGACTAGAACAGGACCAAACCAATCCTGTATTTGTCTGTGTGTGTCAGTGGCGTCAGGCGGACTCGATCCGGTCTCTGGGTGTAGTGGGACCGGCTCAGGAGCAGGACTTCACGGCTCTGGTGGTGGGCTGTGTGTGTGTGTCTGTGCTGCTGCTCGGCCTGGGCTCCCTGCTGCTGTGGAGGAGGAACAAACACATAGACGGTAAGAATACTGCTCATACTAGTACTGCTATTATTGATAGAAATACTACGTGTTGTGGCAATAAGATGTCTGAAGCTAAGCAGGACTTGGCCTGGTTAGTGCTTGGACGTGGTGGAGCAGCAGTGGCTAAAGTGGTGACTGTTATTATGTCTCTAGGCAAGACACTTCACCCACATCGCCAAGAAAGAGGTGTGTGCGTGAATGTTGTTGGTGATGGTAGTCAGAGGGGCCGATGATACACATTGGCAGCCTTGTTTTCATCAGTCTTCTCCAGGGCAGCTTTCCATCACCAGTATGGAGAGACTATCAGATGGATTTGAGGAAGCAGAGGAGAGGGTCAGAAGGTCAGAGTTCACATACATGTTTGTTTTTTGTGTTTTAGATCTGTCTGAAGTGTGGTACGACGGTAGAGGACACATCCAGCACTTGGACAGACTGGCCAATGCACGCAGCGTCAGTCCCACCAACGAGATGGTGTCTCACGAGTCTGTGGACTACCGCACCACGCTGCTCGATGGTACGGAAACACAACATCGCACGTCTCACCACAGTCGACTTTCAGATTCCAGGACGGCAGTGCAGGCAACTTGAGAATCAGGGACCAACTTGTGAACTTTCATTTTCCACAGTAGGGGATTTAACTTATCATCATGGAGACTACAACATATTATGGCTAGGTTTAATGCCATACTGTGGAATATTCTAGATTTCCAGAAGCAATAACATCTCCATGGAGACGAGCAGGTGGCAGATGCAGACTTTTTCTGAGCATAATGATTATATGATTTAGAAGAACTTTCTCAGAACTTTCAGAGACCAGAGTGGAGTTTTGCTGTGATAGTAATCCTAACAACAACTAGCATGATAATACCACACTTCCTGATAATCCTAATAACGCTTTATAATTAGTTGTAGACAGTGCACAGCAGATCTCAAGAGCTGCTAATACAATATATATCTGTACTGGGGCAAGACACATTCTGAGGCTCATACTGAAATATTATACTCACTGTGCTCCTGGTTAAAAGTCCTCTTATTTAAGGTGTACTTGAGTTGTTGAGTGGCACAGATCACAGACAGCTCGTGTTCTGAAGAATGATCGTTGCAGTAAAATGGCGTCTAATGGAGATGTGTGGAGTGAGGTTTCCAATAATGACACATCCTCAGGCTAAAGAGAAACAGATCCTCAGCATTCTCACGTACAAATAATTGTGCTGTTTAAATGTAAAGAATATATGAGAGAGGGAGAAAAAAGAAATAATAGGAGGGAGACAGGAGAGGGAAAGACATAGAGGGTATGGGAGAAAAACAGGAGAGAGAGAGAAAATGGAAGGAAAGGGACTCTCTAAATTTTATTATGGAATTTGACGAGCAGTCTATGTCCCTAAATCTAACACTAATCCATACAATAACCTTATCCTGATGGTGAAATTATATATATATAAAAAAATAAACATTGCTAAAAAATAAAAAGTGAAATAATTATTTTTTAAGCTCAAACCCTCAGATCAAAATGCCAAACATTTAGGGAGTTCCTAAGTGGAAAGGAGGAGATGGAAGGAAAGACATAAATAACATAAATACAGAGAGACAAATACAGATGAATAGCATAATGTTAATTTAAGGTCATATATTATGCAAAACTGACTCTTTGAGCTTTAAGTCATGTCAGAATCACCTCATCAAAAATATACCTGGACTTGTGATGTCATGTAGTGGTGGTTTTCAAGTAAACAGCTACTTTTTGCTAGAGATTGGCAATTCCAGGGCTGAAATGATCTACCTGATTCCAGTGAATGTGTATAGAGCACAGTGGAGCACTTCCTGTATTACCACAGGAAGATGGAACAAAGTGTTTTCTTTTTTTCCATTTGAGAGAAGAACTCCAGGTCTATTTGTGATGAGGAAACAGTATTATCACATTGATCAGAAAACAGTGTGATATGGGCCCTTTGGAAAACCCAACACAATTTTGCTCATTTTACGATCTGGTTTAAAACAAATTTTATTTCCACATTTTACAGTACTTTTTATTATTCGTCCAGTATAGATTTCAAAGCCGTATAGAGTGGTGCATTTCAAAATTAGTTCCAGTCTCAACTTCCCCTGAGCTTTTCTCGACCTCGAATCTGATCACAACTTTGTGCTTTAGTGCCCACAAATCTCAAACTTTGCTGGAGGAATCTAACCCACAACCTCCTTACTGAGAGGAGGAAACAGGCTAACCACTCTGCCACAATAAAACAGAGAGAAAGATGCAGAAAGATCAGGAGTCTCATCCACAGCCTCTTTTATCATTTCAGATCCAAACGGTGAGCGTCCCGAGTCTTGCCGTGCAGTTCCTGTGTACGGCGGGAGCGGCGAGCTGTTGCACCACCGCGGGGCGATAGGGGGCGCTATGGGGCCCGATGAGTTCCTGTCTCCTCTGCTGTCCGGGGCCCCCGTTCACATAGACCCGAGCTGCCTGCACCCAGATCTGCTCCGAGAAGTTCAGCATGTGGTGATCAGCAGAGACAGGCTCATCCTGCATGTGCACCAGGTCATAGGGAGAGGTGAGACTGGGACTAAAGACGGACTAAAGTAGGACTGGACAAGGACTGGACCAGTACTGAACCAGGACTGGACCAAAAATTAACAAAGATAGACCTGAAACGAACTAGGATCTGAACAGGACTGAAACAGGACAGAACCTGGATTAGACTATGGTGTAAACAAGTGTAGACCAGAAATTATCTGTACAAGAACAAGTATCAAACCAGGACTAGATCAGGACTGAACCAGGACTGAACCAGGACTGAACCAGGACTAGACCATGGACAGAAATTAACTAGGATCTGTGCAAGACTAAACCCGGACTAGACCAGAAGTGGATCATTTCTAGATCAGGACTAAACAGGACTGAAACAGGACTAGACCAAACATGAACAAGGCTAGACTGAACCAAGACAAGACCAGGACTAGACCAGGACCTACACAGGACTGAACTAAAAATGAACAAGGGTACACCAGAAACAAACCAGGATCTGAGCAGGACTGAAGCAGGACTGAACCAGGACTAGACCAGGACTAAATTAGGACTAAACCAGGACTAAAACAGGACTGAAATAAGCTATATCATGTTGATCCTTTTAGTGTCGGATTCAATTTCACTTTAACTCGTTGCTTCTCTACAATAAAAGTCATCTGCTCTTTCATAATAAAATCTGCTCCTTCACAGTAAAAGCGCAGCAGTCAGGGGAGGGTTCGGTTTTGTTCTATTTGAGACGTAATTTGATATTTTGAACCTTTTGTTTGAACATGATCAAATTCTGCCACGCCAATTACTGCCCGCACAGCCCCAAAAAAGCAGAACTAAACCAGAACTGAACCAGGATTTAAAACGGATTGAAGCAGGACTGAGCCAGGACTAAACAAGGACCAAACCACGATTAAACCACGTCTAAAACCACGACTGCTCAGGACTAAACTAAACCAGGGCAAGACTAGGACTAAACCAGGACTGAACCAAGACTAAATCAAGACTGAACCAGGACTAAACCAGGACTGAACCAGAACTTAGCCAGTATTTCTGTACTTTTCCACATAACCAGAACCAACCCAGAAATCAAATTAGAAAAAAAAAAAACAGTTAAAAAAATTCCTAAAAATCTCAGTACAACAACAGTCTTGAGAGAGTTTCAGATTTCAGGAGGGCAGTGAACGCAACTTGAGAATCCTGAACCAAAGCGTGTCAACTTAAATGAAGTTGTGTGTAATTCTGATTAACCTCATGCTTTATTGTCATATTTATTGGACTGTTTTGGGGTTTAAATAGTGACATGTCTAAGATTTGAGTTAAAATGTAATAATTTGAATATTATTTTACTTTCAGGGCATTTCGGTTGCGTTTTTCATGGAACTCTTCTTGAACCTGATGGACACAACCAGCACTGCGCAGTCAAGAGTCTCAACAGTAAGTGACTTTATGGTCCCGACTTTATACTTTTTAAATGCTTTTCTCTACACATAATATAATATAATATACACATAAGACAATATACACACAAGGAAGGCGTTTAAACATAAAGATCTTATCGTTATTTATTTGTGCTTTAATGTCTACAGTGTGATTTAGACAAGTTTTGCTCCTTGTTAGCATCATGGTTGAACTCCATCTTTTCTCTTTTGTTTGTAAACATGACTCCATTGTCTCTCCTCAGATGTGACCTGCTCAGACCTTATTATGAAATTAACCCCAAATTCAATTAAATAAAGAGAATTGTTCCTCAGACAGAGATGGATGAGTTTGAGAGAAGGCAGTGACGGGAGGTCTATGTAATCATGTTAGAATATCACAGACCTGGGCTAGACCTCTTTTAGTTTGGGTTTATTCCTGGTTTAGGCTCATTTTGGCTTAATTTCACAACGGTACCCTTACAACTACAAAAATATAGTGCAGATTAACTTCAAGGTTGCTGGTTCTAGCCTCACCCCAGTGCCTCCGGCCAGTGCGCCTACAGGTTTACCTTTCGCATGTAACATTGGTATGATTGGGTCTAACCACATGGAACAAAATCTCAAGTTCAGTGTCTTCTCTATCAGTATAAATAAACAGCAACTATTATTTTCACAGCTTCAGAAAGTGCCATTATTCAACCCCAACTCATTGTTATTGTTATGTTAAGATTTATATGCTGCGTTTGTGTAGCTAATCCCAAATAAATAATGAAAGGATCATCAGTTTCTATTTCTTTCAATACTTTGTCAAAGCCAGAACTGGCCCGATCTCAGAAGCTAAGCAGGGCTGGAGCTGGTTTGTACTTGGACGGGAAACCGATGAGAATACCAGGTGTCGCAGTGGGGCAACAGTGGCAGAACAGTTGTTCTTGCCACTTGTATCTTTGGGCAAGACACTGACTTCACCCACATTGCCTAGTATGAAAGTGGTGTGTGAATGGTGGTTGGAGGGGCCCGTGGTGCAGATGAACAGCCTCTCTTCCGTCAGTCTGCTTCAGTGCAGCTGTGGCTACAATAGTATGTTACAGATAGGTGGAGTGAATAAATAATGCACTGTAAAGCACCTTTAGTGTCCAAAAATACTATATAAAAGTGGAAGGAAGATAATTCTGTGTTGTTGTTTTTTTCATTTCAGGGATAACAGATCTGGAGGAGGTGTCCCAGTTCTTAAAGGAGGGGATCATTATGAAAGACTTCAGTCACGAGAATGTTCTGTCACTGCTCGGCATCTGTCTTCCTCCAGAGGGCTCCCCACTGGTCGTGCTTCCCTACATGAAGCACGGAGATCTGAGGAACTTCATACGTGACGAGGGACATGTAAGTCCAGGGTTAGACCTGGTTTAGCTCTTAATGAACATGATTTGTGATTTGTGTTGTTTCTCTCCACAGAACCCAACAGTAAAAGATCTAGTGGGCTTCGGTCTGCAGGTGGCCCGAGGAATGGAGTATTTGGCCTCCAAGAAGTTTGTCCACAGAGACCTGGCAGCGCGAAATTGCATGTAAGTTATTTGCAACGTGTGATGAGGAGCTGAGGAGAGGGTCAGGTGGAGGAGATGGAGGTTCCAGTGGTGCAGAGGGTTCACGGTCTCTGGTTGCAGGTTGGATGAGAGCTACACGGTGAAGGTGGCAGACTTTGGGCTGGCTCGAGACGTTTATGAAAAAGAATATTACAGCGTTCACAATAAGAGCGGAGTCAAGCTGCCAGTCAAGTGGATGGCCCTAGAGAGTCTGCAGACGCACAAGTTTACACACAAATCTGACGTGGTATGTGTTTTATTACTAGTACTGCTGTTACTACTATTTTTACTAATACTACTGTTACTACTACTTTTTGTATTACCACATCACAACTACTGAGACTAACACTTCCAATCCCTTCTCTTTCTATTTTTTTACTATACGGTTATTGCTTCTACTGCTACTATTACTTCTGTTAGTACTGCTGCTGCTACCATTACAACTACTATTACTACTAAAATCATTGCTTCAACAGTTTTAGTACTACTACAGCTTCTAGTGCTATTACAGGTAGTGTTAGTTTTCAATCACTACTACTACTACGCCTACAGATTCTAAGTACATGTTGTATTTTGTGTGCAGTGGTCATTTGGCGTGCTGCTGTGGGAGCTGATGACCAGAGGAGCTCCTCCATACTCAGACGTCAACTCTTTCGACATCACAGTGTTTCTAATGCAAGGACGAAGATTACTACAGCCAGAGTTCTGCCCAGATGCACTGTAAGTACTGCTAATACTACTGCAAATACTACTACTACTGCTTCAACTGCTACTATTGCTGCTGTTTCTCTCAGTCAGTATCAGAGCAGAGGACTCAGGTAAAGTTACAAAGAAAACCACACAGACAGGAGGAGCTTCTCTGGGTCACTGTGAACACTCCGTCGCCATAGAAACAGACCCAAACATTAGCAAAAACATGCCCGAAATCTCACGTACACTGTAAAATAACAGAGACAGAGTAGATAGACTCTGAAATCCACTGCTTTGGAGACATGTGGGGTTAGTAATGTGGAGCTGGGATGAAAACTTGGAAAGAAAGAAAGAGAGAAAGAGTTCACATTTAAAGAAACAGTTTTCCAAAAGGTATTACAATCACCGTAGAACCTGAGCTTCCAGTACCTGCAAAGAGAGGACGCTAGCACCAGTAGTGACTAATGGGGGTTTTGTAGTAAGGATTCAGATCAGACAAAGCACTTTTAAGTTTAAACCGACTGAATTTCAGCATAGGAACAGGCAACCTCAATGACTCATGTGAGGCTCATTGTGATTTCTGGATAATCATCTTGAGAACTGATACACCAGATTATACCATAAACAACTTGGCTGTTTTGTTGAGATGTTTACCTCAAAATCTTACATAAAGTTTCCGTTTCTCATGGAAGATAATTTGTTCCATCAGATTTTGAATTATGAATACCACTGAATTTCTCACTTTGAATATTGTTAATCTGACAAAAGATGTTTGAATTCTTTTTATTCTGAATTTTATTTGCTGAATTTTTAAGTGTACTTTTTCCAATATGTTTTAAATTCAAAATAAAAAGTCACCTTTTAAATATTCAGTGCATATTTCCAAGCCCTCAAAATTCAAAATTTCAAAAAATTCCCAGCAAAGATCCAAGATGCCAAGACAGAAGCAATGGATCCTGTGAGTGAGGAGGGCAGAGGCTGTCTCCTATTGGCTGTTCATCAGTGGGCGGGGTTTGAGGTTTGGATGAGGCTAATTCTGACCAATCAGATCGCTTCACTACACCATTTCTGGTTTGTTACTAAATTAGATTGGATCACTTTTGATCGATTGCTTCTGCCTTGGCATCTTGGATCATTCCTGCAAAAAAAAAACCAAATTCTGCGAATTTTACACTCTGAATTTTGACTGCTGAATTTTAGGGCCTGAATATACAGTATTTGTGCTGAAGGTGAAATTTTTATTTTGAATTTGAAACCCTTTGAAAATGTACACTTAAAACTTCAGTAACTAAAATTCAGAATAAAAATTTCTTTTTTCAGAGTTACAAAAATTCAAAGTGAGAAATTCAAAGGTATTTAAAATTCAAAATCTGATGAAACAAATGATCTTCCATATAGATGGACATTCCCACCAGCCAGCACATTCTACGCTTTAGCCTCCATCGACTCTTTGACACTTTGTATTGAGAAACGGTCGCCCCTCTCGCTGTAACCACTGCTGTATTTGTTATAACCCTCACTACATGGTCCCGGTGTTTTTATTTCACTATTTTATCCGTAAATCATCAAATTGGGCCCCCGCTCATAGGAGCTCGCCCCTTTTAGCGTTAGCAACAGGTTTGATTCACAACGTTGCCGTTGGTTTCAAGAGCCTCTCCGGATTGGCTCTTTGGTTGCTTTAATACTCACGTTTGGAATTTCAACTTTTCGCTATAACTGCTAGCCTTGATTTGTTTCATTTGACTGGAGCCGAACTCGCTTTGTCCAGTTCTTTATAGAGAACTCAAGAACTGTCTGTATTATAATAAAAATCTGCCTTTGAATATTAATTTTAGCTGCTCTCCATCTGTATTAAATGCATTTGTCCTATAGAATATTGTGATATCATCTGAAACCCAGCAATAAGTTTTAGAGGCATATTTATAACATCCTTTTCTCTTTCTTCCTTCTCCATCTCTCTGTCAGGTACACAGTGATGATCGAGTGCTGGCATCCCAAACCCGAGCGCCGCCCCTCCTTCTCCGAGCTCGTGTCCCGGATCTCCTCCATCTTCTCGTCCTTCAGCGGAGAACACTACGTCCTCCTCAACACCACCTACGTCAACATCGACAAGCTCAGCCCCTACCCCTCTCTGCTGCCCCCCTCTGGATCCGACCACAACTGCACCTCCGGGACCGAGTCCAGCGGCGAGAGCGCGTTACTCAGCCTCACCACACAGGGGGCGCTCTTCAGTAACCCCGAGCACCACTGTTACGCCTAAACCAGTGCGGCGGTGTTTAAAGACTCCATATGTGAGAGAAATGTACAGATACTGAAGCGAACACTGCCATTTTGAACTTTTATTGCTCAAAACTCAAAAATGTGAAGTTCTTAAACAGGATTTAAGAGGATTATTTTAAACGTACACTCACAAATACACTAAAAGAGCTTTGAATACATGTTTCAGGTCAAAGTTATACATAAAATGACACATTTTAAGGATGTTTTGGCTCATGCCTCGCTCAGACTGCACCCGGTCCAGCTGTGACTGCAGTATCAGTGGTGTTGTTGTAGTGTGGTACTATAGACTGTATAAAGAAGTGGACTAAAGGAGTGTGACGTCACCCATAGTGTTCAGCTCCAGTCAAATGAAGCTCACCTAGGCTGCAGTTATAAGGCAAATTAGGAGCAGGGTTTCATATTAGGAATAGGAATTGATTTATAGACAAAGTAGCGAAGTAAAAACAGCAGGATCATATAGAGCACATTAATACGAACAGTTGAAGAATTGAGGCCAGAGTCAATAGAGCTCATGCAAACCTCCTATGTGGATGGTGGAGGATAACAGGTTAGCTATGTCCATTTGTATATACAGTCTATGCATGACACTCATTTTATTTCAACTGTTCATTTATTAAGGGAAAAGGTTCTAGTCGGCTCCGGTATCTGGCAAAAATAGACACCCAAAGCACCTCTGTCAGCTGCACAGCGTTACTTCCTCTCTTTACTTTTAATTATTCTGAATACTTGCGGTCACTGGAGCTGCACCGTGAACAGTCTGAGCCCAGAACTTTTTTTTTTTTTTACTCTTTTTGACAAGATAGCAAATTTATCCAAGACATACTATTCAACCGATAACATTTGAACCCAATTTCTCATTAAAATATAACATATGAGAGCTTTTATTTGAAACCAATTTCTTATTTTTCATCATTTGCATTCGGGTATCATTTTACATCATAGGAGTTGTGTGAAGTTTATTTAACCCTTGAAAAGGTTAAAGCAAGAAAAGAAGCATTCACTGCCATTTTGGATTTTTTTTATTCCATAGAAATAAAGTAAACTATGGGAGTTTTTTTTATTGAAATATGTCTAAAAAGAGAATTGTTGCTTGTGGTTGTAGTTCTTTACTATTTTCTATTGGTGATTGTTTTGGGTCAGTTCAAAACTATTCTCGGTTATTTTTGTCAAAGGAAGATTTAATTATAATCTCAAGACAAGAAAAGGACGACCCTACTCTCTTTTGATCATTGGAAACTGTACCGTTTTATTTAGCTATTTTTCATTTGTTATTTTTTCCCTGTCCACAGCAAAATGCAATAAATAAACGTGGACTTAAATTGCACTAAAGACTAAAGAGGCCAAAAATAATGAAGAATTTAAGTAGCCATTTTGTTGTGTGAGTCTACTGTACAGTCAAGTAACTAAATGTCCGTAAATGTGGTGTTGCAATGAGAAATTAAGCCAGATGCCTTCCCTGACAAACTTTTTATTACAACCCCTGTACTTTTCTTTTAAAATGTTGTTTTATGACATAACAATTTGGGATATATTCACTGTAATATTTGTACAACATGAAAAAGTATCTACATGAGTTAATATGGCTTGAATTCAGAATATTATAAAGGTGCACTATGTAACTTTTGTAGTGAAGGGTCTGCCACCTGCCGGTCTCCATGGAGATGTAATTGTTTTGACTGGAATGTTCCACAGTATGGCATTAAACATATTTATCTGGCATTATTACAGTTACAGAGTTTGTTATAGCTTAAAATAAAACTTGGCTGGTGGTGTTATGTTGGCTTCTTGTTTCTATGGAGATATATAAGTTTAATGCCATACTGTGGAACATTCCAACACAATAACTTCTCCATAGGCAAGCAGGAGTTGGACCTTCCATCAATTTATACGGGTTTTCAAGTTTAAGTTTCAAGTTTATATCAATAAAATATACAATTTCAAAGGTAAATTATCCACCTACAGAATAAGTAAATCATTGAAATGACAAAATAAATGTTTAGACTTTTCAAAATGACTCAAATATATAAGAATTTCAAAGTAATTTTAACTCATGTAGATGTTTTTTTCGGTATAAGTGATACTATTGTAATTAACATCCAATTTTATCTCTGTACTTCCTGTTTTCTTTTCAATCTAAATGTATATTTGAGCCATCATGAGGAACCCGCGTTGAGGAAGATGTCAGCACTATACTGGAAAGTTCTCTAAACCTCTCTGAAAAAGGAACTGTTTCTCAAATTTTGACAGAATTTTGACAATGTTCATGAACTTGAAAAGACTGAAAAATGTCAAAAAAAAACAAGTTTCAAACCGTGACTAAAGCTGGAGTGTGGAACTACTGCAAATTGTAAATACTGAACCAAACACTGGAGGAAGTGGAGCCCTTTGTAAATAAAAGTCTGTATAAACTGTATGTGTGTTTCAAAATAAGAGTCCTGTTCAGTCGTATGTTATATAAACCTGTCTGTGAATATAAGTTTAGTGCTGTAGAAGTGAAGTACTATCAAAATAGAATATGTTTTGTAAAATAAATGATTTTTGGGTGATTTATTTTGAAATCTATATTATGCAACATTATTTAGTTCTCACTATGTTCAGCCAACTACACCACAACATCTGCAGTGACATTTGACCTGCTCCTACCTCAGTTTAACACTACAGTGATATAAAAGGAAGGGAGGGCATCTGACACACAGGGGGGACATCTTGTAAGACCCTTTGGAGATAGATGAGTGCAGTGACATGAAACATTCCAGGCAATCCAACATCTCCATGGAGACAAGCAGGTTGCAGACCACTCTACCAGAAAAGTTACACAATGTACCTTTAGCGGGCCTTTATTAAACTATTTTTAATCTATGTTATAATGTTTCCCTAACACAAACAATTGAAGTTGTGGTTTGTTTCATTCACACAGGTTTAACACACAAACCCTGCATATTTAGGTTTAAAACTGGCACCTTGTGATGTCATGTGGCAAGACATGAAGTGCTCCACTGTGTTTTTAACTCCATATCAATAATAATTCCTCAAATTATTGGATGTAGCTTTTATAAAACAATAAGCTGACATATTGTTTCAGCCTTTGACCCACATTATCAGTGTTTCCAGCTGCAAAAAGTCTTTAGTAAATCCCATCTTTAAGTGTGGGAACATGGTAGTGCCAGTAATCACTGCCCAATAAGCTTAGTTAGTCACTAAACTTGGAAATTAATCAACACTTACACCCACAAAAGTCCAGCAGCACAGTCATTCCACTGAAACTGATGGAAAACATCACTCATCCTTTGGATAAAGGAGACCTGGTGGGTGCAGTGTTTCTGGACTTAAAGAGGACATTTGATACTGCAAATAATGACTTTCTTCTCTCAAAATGAGCAGGCTTTAATAGTCCAAGTCAAGCACTTTGTTGGTTTCAATCATATTTACATGGTAGAGGGCAATGTGTGGTCACTGAACATGTAACATCTAATCTTAAGACAGGCCTTCCCCAGGAAGTGACCCTGGGGCCCATTCTTTTCTGCTTTTACTGAACAATCTGGCAGAAGTTTGTCCTGGAATGGGCCTTCAGACGTACGCCAATCACACAGTGATTTACATGTCTGACAATATGACACCAGAGCCAAACGAACCCAGAGTCTGGAGAAAGTTGAGCAAGAAAAATATTTAGGAACTAATTTTTAATTATCATGTGAAAAAACAAACATCAGAATTGAAGAAACATTAGCTGCTTTAGGATGATCAGATCATTGTCTTTTGAAAGTATCTGTGTCTTTGTTAATTCCATGATTCTGTCTCAGTCGTACTGTATCACTGTGGCTCTCAGCTTTAAAACCTCAGCTCGTACTTACAGCATTTTAATTTAAAAAAAAAATGTTCTTTTGAATCAAAAAATAAAAAATCAATACATTACATACTTTTTTCCTTTTTATTTTTATAAATTATATTGAATATATAAATGTGATGAAGATACATACTGAGCATTCTCATTAGGATCTGCTTTATCTGATTACATTACATCTGAACACTGACTGATGCTTTAGCCAGTCTAAACTTATTATGATGGATTTTGCTTCTGTGTCATGGTGAAAAATCTCTGTTTGATTTGAGCTTTTCGACCTTTTTAAATTGTATTGTGAAATGAGCTCCTCCCAAGCTCATGACCTCACGTGACCCCAGGCTCAGATCAATATGTCTGTGGAACAATTTAACTTCATCTTTGTCAGATGCCCTCCCATCCTGATATATCCCTTTGTGTCCCAAACAAGCTGAACTGCTGACACCTTTATCAAAGCCCAGTATCACTCAACTCCGTGAGTCAGATGAAGAAGATAAAACCTGCACTTTCTCCTCTGAAAGTCCTGAGTCATGTTTGATAACCGGACAGTCACATCTCCTCAATACACCCCATTGTTCTACAGGGGAGGGATAAACCAGAACTAAACCAGGACAAAACCAGGACTAGATCAGGATTAATCCAGGACTAAAAGAGGTCTACAACAGGACTACACTGAACATGGGCTAAACTAAAACACGGCAAAACCAGGACAAAAATAGGGTCCTAACAGCTAGTTTAAACCTGGACTAAACCCTTTGAAGAAATCATTTGCCAGTGATAAACCAGGGTCTAAAAAGTACGTCTGAACTAGGACTAAACCAGTTCTGTTTCAAGACTAAACAGGGTCTAGCCTAAACCAGTACTAAACTAAGATTGAACACCTCACATAACCAGGACTAATGAGCCACTAAACCAGCCCAAAACTCAGGTAACATTTTAAAACACTGTACCCGCAGCCATGTAAAGCATCCACAAGCAGCCGCTGAACCTTTACAGTGAACAGGCCTCGGTTTGTTCCACTCACTGCTGTCTCCACGGCGACAGCTCGGACTCAGTTTAATAAAGTTAATGAGTAAAACGTGAATCAGGCGTTTAACGAGACTTTCAGGTCAACGTAAAAACAACAGACAGAACAAAAAGATAAAGGCCTATACGCTCATCTCCAAAACCAGAACTTAAAGATGACCTATTACGGTGACATCACGTCGGGGGTGTTCTGCATGTATGTCTATGTCAGGAATGTGCAGAAGTTTCCATAGTGGCACAATGTACGGATTAGCAACCGAAAGCACAAATGTTTTAAGAGTAAATGGTTCTGATGTTTATTCCTTGTTCCTACTTTAGCCCTTTGTGTGGTGTTGTTATGAGATTTTAACATGTGTATTTCAGAGATAACATTAACACATAAAAAACGGTCCAATTTATCCTACGTTGGTCCAGGTTTGAGTCCAGTTTAGTCCTGACATAGACTCAGGTTCTAGATCTGGTTTAGTCCAATAGTTTAGTCTGTTTTTTGTGTGGAATTTGGCCTGCAGATTTATAACACTATTATTTTTCCAATAATTTCAAATAGAATCTGTCACTTTTCCATGTTTTTACAGACATTAAAAATCCAGCACCTCTGTCTAAATGATATAAAGTCTTCAGTCCATTTCTTTATAGTCCAAGAAAACCAGAACTTCTTTCTTCTTTTGCAGACTACATGTACTCAAAACAATCATTACTCAGTGTTTGAACTCCTCAAAATATATTAGCTACTCTATTTTTGTGCAGGTTTCTGTTTGGTAGTCCATATATAGTCCCAACAGTTCACATCCACAACTGGAAGACAGGTTAGAATTCTTTGGAGGTATTTGCGGTTTAAGTGTCAGATTGCAGATTTGTTGACCTGGTTTATGGTTCATATTTGTGTAATTACTGGGACTGTCCACGCGAAACAAAAACTGTCACAAGATTAGTTAGTTTAAAGTGTGTATGACAGGGTTTGATGATTCTATAATTTTGGTGAGATTGTACTTGTGGAAAATGCAAATTATACTTTTACACCAATCAATGTGTGAAACGATGTGCGTATATTCACGTTTTATTGTGTTTAAGTAAAATGAGTAGTCCAACCTGACAAAGGCACTTCAAACCCATGCCCTTCTTCCTGTGAATCGCACTGCTCTGGACCGCTTGGCATTCTGGGACATGTGGTCCTTCTGAGCTGTCGTCACCTCCGTGTTTGAAGCCTCCTCTGAATTCCCCCAGAACAGTTCCTCCCTGTTGCGATCCAAACAGCAGAGATAGAGCCGAAGACGTGGACGTGGTAATTCCTCTTATCAAAGCAAAGGGCTGCACTTTATCATAAGATTAAGTCATTTTTACCTTCCAGAAATGCCTTTCCAATTTGTATTCCTTTTTGATGACATTTTGACCATAGAAGGCGTAGCAGCACTGCAAAAAATATATACAGATGGGTTCAAAATAATATTAATCTTAAAGGTGCACTGTGTCACTTTTCTGGTGGAGGGTTTGCTACCTCCTGCTTGTGTCCATGGAAATGTGTTTTTGTCTCTGGGAATATTCCACAATATGGTGTTAAACCGATTTATCTCACATGCATTTAATTATTTGATTTGCTCACAATAAGGTACAACATTTTCATTGAGACAAGCAAGAGAGTGTCCTCCTCCAGGTCAAATAAGTCAGGTTTGTGGAGATGCAAGCCTGCTCGCTAGGGGTGTAACAATAATGGAAATATTGTGATATCCTATCATCAAAAGTATCACAATAATATCGTGGGGCATCACAATTTATCCAATCACAAGTCTGTTTGCGTAAATTCATTGTTGTGGTGCAGTAATAGCTAAAAGGAAAAAAAAAAAACAGAGGGAACTACATAGACCATGATCCTTTGCTATTTCAGCGCAGACGACGTGAAGAAATAACTGTTATTAAGCTCTTTTAAATCTTATTTTTTTGTATTAACAGTACCAAAGGCTTATCATTGTATTTAAAAAGTATAAAAGTAAAAAGTAGCATGTTCCAATGTTGTAAGTCTTCATAAAATATTGGAATAAATATTGTACCGTGAGATGCATATGGAGAAAATATGGCACCGTATCATTGGATATCGTTCCATCCCTAATGTTCGGGTGTAACTTGGATTATGCAAGTGAAGCTGTTCAAAGTGTTATAGATCTGAATATGACAAATAAATTTTAGAATGTCAGTCTTGTAATTATGAATAATATTATAATATCATGAGCCTCCCCAGTCCCCACCATATCACAAGCTTTCCCACGATATCTCAATAAATATTGTACCGTGGGCTTCATACCTTGACAATATCATATCATGTGACTTTATTGTCCCCTACTGCTAACACTTTTTCATATGTTTTCAGTGCAACACATAACATACACCGGCTTTGAAGGGCCCATATTACATTATTTTCTCATCTATAATTTTGTCCAAAACACACCTGGAGTCGTGTTTTGTTTCATTCACACATATTTAACACTCAGACAAATGAAAATGAAACAAAACACAACTCCAGATATGTTTTTGATAAAATTATAGATGAGAAAATAATGTAATATAGGCAGTAACAACATTCTAACATACATCAGAGCTCAGAAGAGTGTGTAACATAGGACTTTTGTGACTAGAGTAAACACAATAAATAAGTTGTGAGAAAATAGCTGGCACTGTTCCACTCGCCTCAGTCTCTTGTATGTAAGTATTGATGGATGATGCACATTATCAGACATTAGGGGCCTCTGTAAGGGGCCCGAGCTGCTCCCAGGTGTCCCTCTCACCTGTACCGTATCCGTGACATGGACAGAATAAAGGAATGCTGCGGTCTGTATCCTCCGGGCGGTCGGCTCTTTGTTCAGGGTGAGTCACAGTCTGTGACACAGGAGCCTAGATCTGCACACACCCACAGTCAAAGAGAAGGGTCAGGGGAGATGTGGAGCTATTTTTTTTGCCTTTAATGTTCCTCAGCATGGCATTAACCTCATGTAATTACAGGTGTACAGTTTTTACAGACTTTGATTACCTTCTTGCTGTGGGTGGGCTCAACTCTCCACAAATCTGACCCGTAACTTGTCCAGAAGCTGTCATCTGCTGCCTCTCTCCTTGGGGATAGATGAGTGTAATGCCATACTGTGGAGCATTCCAGGCAAAGCAATAGCATCTCCATGGTGACAAGCACCCGCCGCCAGAAAAGTAACAGGATGCCTTTAAAATACGTCAGCCCTTTCTCCGTAACTGCTGTGGTCAGACTCTCAGAGCGACCTCGGGGAAAGAAGACTCTCTGTTATTAATGTTTGTATCTTTATTTCAGGACAATATAGTGAAATAAAAAACCCAGGATCATGTAGAGTGGGTTAATATGAACATTTAAAGACCAAATTGAGCAGTCTGACAGCAGCAGAGAGAAGGGGACACTTTTTTTTTCAATAGAAAGTGAATTGGAGCCAGAGTTGAAAGATCCAGAATTGCACTCATGCTCACTTATCCTGGAAAAACAATGTAGGAACTGAATTTGAATTGAATATTATGACATGGGATGTACAGCAGTGTGCGGCAGGTTACATTGGCACTTTGTGAATCTATATATATATATTTATACTATTACATTTTCCTATCTAAGCAGCTCTTGAGGTCAAAATAAGTCCACTGTTTACTGTCATCAGCGGATTATAAAACGTTTTTTTATTGTCTGATAATCAGCATGGTTGTCGTTAGCTACCATAATGGCAAAACTCCACTGTGGTCTCAGAAAGTTACAAAAAGCACTTAGAAACTCATCATGGTGATTAATTAGGATTCTCTAACTGCATAAAATGAGAAATAACTCTGAACCAGAGCAAACTGTTTAAAATGAACTAGTTTT
>KN490457.1:0-12665 GCA_000787155.1 Scartelaos histophorus
TTTTTTCATATTTTGTCACCTCTTTAGCCCGCCCTTTTTGGCCTCTTAACCAATCACGTCTCAAGCTTTTCTGACATTTTTTCCTTTTTTTTTTCAACAGGAAATCAAGTACAACATGCTGACATAATGTAATTTCAAGATTTAACCTTTGGCTTCACCTTGCCTGGACAAATACACTGTAGCTGTAATGCGTTTCACATGGACAAAGGAAGTGGCCTGCCACCGCCAATTAAATTCTTTGCGGCCTTTTTTTTAGTTTAAGCAATAATACGTTTTCTTTGGCTTCTGTGATGCATGTATGAATAGTTACAATGCGTAATGTCAACTACTTTAATGCGTTTTTACACCTTCTGAGAACATCTCTCCATAGATATTAATCAGTGACCAGCACGGGGGACTCTAAATGCAGTGAAATCATACTGTAAAATGGAAAATGTGTGATAAATATTCAAAAAGAAGCTGTACTTTGCTTTAGAGTACAGTAATACTATGGTTATACAGTAGAAATCATATAGTTTCTGAGTTAAGGGCAAGTTTAAATTCACTCATACTGAGTTAGTTCATCTATGAGGAGTTATAAATTTGTCAGGTTTTCATGAGGAAGAGGAGAGGAAAGAGGAAGAGCAGAGGAGGATGAGAGGAGGTGGAAGGAGGAAGAGGAGGAAGAGAAGAGGAGAAGAGAAGAGAGAAGAGGAGGAAGAGGAGAAGAGGAAGAGAGGAGGAAGGGGAGAGGAGGGAAAGGAGGAGAGGAAGAGGAAAGGAGGAAAGGAGGAGGAAGAGGAAAGGAGGAGGAGGAGAGGAAGAGGAGAGGAGGAGAGGAGATGAGAGAGGAGGGAGAGGAAGAGGAGGAGGAGAGAGTAGGAAAGGAGGAAGGAGAGAGGAGAAAGAGGAGAAGAGAAGGGAGAGAGGAGGAAGAGAATAGGAAGAAGGAGGAAGAGAGGAGGAGGAAGGAGGAAGAGAGGGAGAGAGGAGGGAGAGGAGGAGGAGGAAGAGGAGAATAGGAAGAAAGGAGGAAGGAGGGAGAGAGGAGGAAGAGGAGAAAGAGCAGAGGAGAGAGGAGGAGGAAGAGGAGTATTTACAATGCAATTACCATAAATCTGTTGACTTACAACTGAAAAATCCAGATATATGAAACTTGATTATAGTAGGAGCAAAACCCAAAGCTCAGAACCTTCAGAATTCCACTGGCCCTGAGTCATGTTTGGCTGCAGGTCCTGGGGTTTAGCAGTGACCGTTCAGATCTGAGAGGCATTTTAGGTTCAAACTAACTGGATTTCAGCACTGAATCTGGCAACGCAAATCCAAAATTCACATGAGGCTCATTCTGTTTTCTGGGATAATCCACCAAACACCAAAGATCAACTGCATAAACAACTTGTCCATCAGGTCCAAGGTTTTGTAATAAAGAATAAATCAACATTACCATTGTTTTCAGTAAGAATATTTGATTTTAATGTGTTTATTTGTATCGAAGTTTGAGATGTAACAAAATCCAAATCTCAGGGTACAATATTTATAGTTATTGCAATTTTTTGGAGATGCGAATAGAATTGTAAAGATGTATTTTTCCTTTTAAACAGGAACCAAAATCTTGTCGTGGTATTTTATTAGCTGCTGCTACTATAAAACAATGCATTCAAGTGAAGGAAGTTGTAATTCAGTATATTGTGATAGTCCACCATATTATTTTGAGACTTTTAATGATACGATACCACAATATTTTGGTTATTGTTACATCCCTATTCAAAGAACATATATAATTCCTTTTAAGGCCCTGTATTACGCTCTTTTCTGATCTATTATATTGTAGTTTCCTCAGAACAAACCGACCTCGAGTTGTGTTTTGTTTCATTCACACATGTTTAACACATAAACTGCATATTTAGGCAGTTGAAAACGCGCCGTTCCACCTCGTGATGTCATGTGATAATACAGGGAGTGCTTTACCGTGCTTTTAAACTCCGCACACTTTCACTAGAATCACACAGATGATTTCAGTCCTAGAAACTAAACTAAAGCTAAAAAGTACCGTATTTTTGGGGCTATAAAGTGCACCGGATTATAAGGCGCAGTATCAAATAATATGTCAGTTGTGTCATTGTCCACACATAAGGAGCATCGGATTATAAGGCACAATAAGAGAAACAAAACGTGTGTCGGATAAATCAAACTTTATTCAGGTCATTTACAATAACTCTCAGTTGTAGCTAACACAAAAATACAAGTTTAACAGTTGGTGATTTGGGCATCAAACATGCCCGGATCCCTCTCAACATTGTTCAGTTTTAACACAAAAATACAAAACCTGAAATCTGCATGGTAATGGTGGCATTTTGGGTCCTTGTACAGCACACGGCAGAACTACCGGTATGTTGCACAGTCGCCCTATATGTGGCCAACATATTACTCCTCCTGACTCGCCCACTAATACCTTATTAGACTAATGTGGACAACATCAAATCGGTTGGAGGTTAAACACAACCAAAGGTCATACATAAGGCCACTGGATTATAAGGCCACTGTGGATTTTTGAGAAAATGTAATGATTTTAGATGCACCTTATAGTCCAAAAAATACGGTATTTGTTAACTTAAAAATGATGACTTCATGACATCAGAAGGTGAAGCAGAGTATGTTGATCTTTGGCCTAATAATGACGGGTATGTTTTCGATGTGGTAATACTATTCTAATTTTGCATAATATATTATTTTCAACACTACAATACTTGATACTGTTGTGATGTCACTCAGAGACTAAAAATAGACGAGCCATTTTCCATTATTTTACCTCCGTAGTTGCTTTAAAGCCTCGGCCAACACCCTAAAATCCCACAAAATGACACTCGCTAACCAGCATGGATTAGCCCCGCTCTTGTATACTTAAAGCACTTATCCACTCTGACACCCCCAGTACTAAAACCCCATTTGTTTGTGGACACAGCAAATAACCTTAAACAAATTCCTGATTGCTCATGTAACCGTATAGCCCCTTCCCATTCGGACAGTTTGACTTTAATGACGGCTCTGTCCTGTTCGTTTTACTCGCCGGCACGTCGCCAAATCCGGAGCGGCCCGTGGACACCGGCCAAGGTTCGTATGATTATTTACACCTGGGTCTTTTCCACCGCGACGGGAAAAATCTCTGGCTTCGCGCTGACTGTAAGCTGGCCTACATGTGGTACAGATTGAGAACAATGCTGATAAAGGAAAGCCTTGTCACACTGAAGTGCTCCGACGTTCATTAAGTTGTCATAGGAGGCTAATTTCGAGGAGGGCAAAACAAACAAAGGAAGAAGCGAATAGGGACTTCGTGCGTAATGGATTCAGTGTGTTGTCTCCTGTACGTGGATGGTTAAAGATGTGCAAATATTACGTTTGGATGAGCTGTTTTAATGCCCTAAAGGTGGCAGAGACTTGGAGTCCGGCAATTTAACGCATTGAGACGTTAAACCACCTAAGCGCGATCGTGGAAAAACCTCAAATGCCGCTATAGAACGTTTTCGGGTGCAGAGTACATCCCAAAATCCTTTTACTACCCATTACTTTTACTTTGTTACATTTACTAAAAGCTGCATCGCGTAACTTGGCTGGTGCAGGGTCCGTCAAATGCCTTTCGCTATGGAGATGTTATTGCTTTGTCTAGAAAGTTTTACAATATGGTATTAAACTTCTCTATGTTCATGGAGACCAAACCAGACCAAGTTACAGGTCAGATCTGTGGAGAGGCGACCCCCCCTCAGTCAGAATGCCTTTTTTCTAGGTATTTTTGCGCTTTAAAACCAACTGTAATTGAATAAACGTAAGGAAGAGCTGTTTATTGTTATACTATAAAACATTCCAGACCATTAAACCTTTCTATCTTAATGGAGACCAAACTAGACCAAGTTATAGGTCAGATCTGTGGAGAGGCGACCCCGCTCACAGTCAGAATTCCTGTTTTTGAGCTGTAATTTATTCAAAGTTAAGAATAGTTAAGGTAAATAAAGTTAAGGATGAAGATGAATGTAAGGTAGAGCTGTTTAATGTCATACTGTGGAACATTGCAGGCAGAGCAATGACATATCCATAGAAACAAGTAGGACCCTAGAACAGTTACATAGTGCATTTTTAAAGTCCTATATTATAATGCCCTAATATAGAACATTATAACATGTCATACCTGGAGTTGTGTTTTCTTTACATTTACTAACCCTAACTCTTTTTTATTATTATCAGTCCGTCTACATTTTCAAAGCTCAAAACGCTCCGTTCCACCTTGTGATGTCATGAAATGAACAGCAACCTTTTACCTTTAGTTCGTTAGTGTTCTTTTCCTTGGCCCTTTTTGGACTTTTTTCTCCCGTAGTTCCTTTTTGTTTTTGCTCCTTGTGGCGCTCTATGTAAATCTAACAAGACGAGTACAACTTAATTTTTGGCATTTTTGTTTAGTTTGGTGTAATTAACGGTTTAAACAAAACAGAATTAAACTAAACTGGCCATTTTATTTTTATTTTTTTTTTCTTGCCTACACTTAATTAATAAATCACAATTTATGGTTCCCTAGCAAAACGGTTAGAGATTGAAATCCAGCACTTCCTGTAGTACCACATGACATCATAAGGTGGAACGGAATGTTTTAGTGCTGATTTATGTGTAAAATATGTGTGGAAAAAAAAAAACAACACAACTCCAGGTATATTTGCACAGAAAATGGTAGTATGGGCCTTTCTAGAACAGTGATGCATGTGAACAATTAGCGAATAAAATATGTCACTTTTCTGTCAGTTCTCGCTTCCATTTGCAAAATCTCACATTGCCAAACTGCCCATAACATTTGATAAAGCCATAATCCCGCATCGTACAGTTAAACCCCGTAAAGTGACGGACAGTACAACTTCTGTTTCTGATACAGAGAACAGTCGGGCTAGCAGACATTTTACAACTATGACGTTAGCAACACTAGCGGGGTCAGGTTCGCACTATTAATAATCCAGACAGACAGGCGAAGCTCTGTCCGTGCCACGTTTGATAATTAGCCTTCCCCGGTTCAGTCAACAACATTCACGTCGCTATTTTGATGCCATTAACTTTTTACAGTATTGACTCAGCGACGTAATGAGGACACGCTCGCTAACTGTTATTTTCATTTGACGCTAGCGAGCCCTAATACGCTAGCGGACGTTTGCGGGCTCCTCAAAGGCGGCGTTCACACTTTCGGGGCCATTAGCTCAAGTTGGTGGATCAGAATTCTCTCTTAAAAGCGCCGTGCATGTGTTTTCCGTTTGCCGTCGTAAATTTGAAGTGTATATATGCCAAGGTCGTGACAGGCAGATGGTGGCGTAATGATTTTCAGAGCTCGGGCCAAATTTGGAGCAGGAAGTGTTTCACGGTTCTGGTTAGCCTCTGCTCACAAGTCTGTTTTACTGTAGGCCGTACACACACTAGCATAGCGCTTCAACCTTCAAAGGACAAATTGTCAAGTTGTTTCGATCGGAGTTCAGGGGAATTTCGGGGGGAAATTGTGTTAAATTGCGGCGTATTCCGCAAAGGCTATTTACAGGGTTGTCACTGTAAGGATGAGGTCATTTCTCAAAAGGTCCCATGGTCACGTCTGGAGACAGGTTCCCATGACGATTATTCACCCAAACAGTTGTTGTGATGTGTCTATGTGGAGTACAGGCTGCAATTTGTCCACACTGAGAGAAATGTTGTACTTTTTGCTTTGTTTCTGCGGTATCTTGTCACAACGCAAATTTCTCTGGTCTGGCCAAGATTTTAAAACTTCTGTCAGGTTTTTCATTTTGTTTTCAGATTTATTATGGACTTATTCGGTCTGAGACAGCTTCATTTTCGTCTAGAGGTAGTTTATTTTAAGAATAAAATTGTCTTGCTGCATGGACAGATAAGTTCACTGCTTTTAACGATTTATATCTTACATTTTGGCCAAGCTTTTTTGCAGTGAGCATAAAACAATCCAGTTAGTCATCAAAAGTTTGGACACATCCTCAAATTTTTTGCTTGTTTTGTAACTTTTTACAATTTACATAAATATATGAATGAAAAAAGATAAAAGAAATTACATAGTAGGAAAAAAAAGCTAATGGTTGCTATTTGAGGATTTGATCATAAAATATAAAACAAATTGAAACAAATTATAAAATTATGATTTGAAAAAATATGTTTTTTCTATATATCTTATATCTATCTCTATATATCTACATTGATTTCTTTATTACACTACGTGACCTTAAACTAGTTCTCATGAAAGTATTTTTTTCCAGTACTGATACATGCTTAAATGAGTATCTAGATTCGTATCTGATGAACCTTATCGACCTCTGAATTGTTCGATACTCCCACCAGTACAAAGTGTTGTGTCCTTGGGCAAGACACGTATCTTCCTTACCTCCTGTGCATGTATTAGCGAATGAAAGTGAATGTTTGAGTATTTTCTTGATATAAATGGTTACATGCTGCTTTTCCGACATGCGTAAACATTATTTTTCAAGCATCCCACAACTTCAACTTTTTTTTTCATTATTGGAGTTGCGGCAATTTACTATTTTTCAAATATTCCGCTTTTCCGACATGAGTAACATTAATGTGATAGCCTATAACACATTGCGCTCCATTATATCATAAGATGCTTGGACTTGATCAGAGAATACATCGGCCACACAGAATATCAGATAAAGGGAAAATGTCCTAACTGAGCTGTGGAAAACAGTCAAGTATTTTAAAAAAAGAGCATAGACCAGCTTTTGGGAAAATATCAAATCTAAAATGGTGCATGGGCCCTTTGTGCTTCAGAATAACGATACTAAAAATTGTCGGAAAACCGGCACTTCTTAAATAGAGGGATGTTGGTATCGGCGGCGGACAACGAAATAAAGCGCTTTGTGCGAAGGAAAGCACTGACCACTGAACTAGTTTGTTTGCACTCGCCAATTATAAACAGTAAATTTGTAGAATTGCAGTTCCACAGAGGCCCACTGGTAATATTAGCATAATGTCAATTTTCTCTAACACATCCTTGTTCTCACTGTTGCATACACTGTCGCCGCTACTTCCCCCATTTTCTCATTTAACCTTCAAAGGAAAAAAAAAAAAACTGCCGGCTCCATTCTCCGAGTTGCACTGGGTTATGGGTAAATTATGCCTAAATTGCGGCATCTCCCTCCAATATTATTTACATGGCTGTCACTTTGACTTGCCGCGGGGCCATTCAAAGCTCCTTTTATTTCCATTTCTGCTGACAGCTCGGGGCTCATCCTTGAACTGTCATAATTTGCAGTTCTTCGCTTCTCGTGTCCCTTGTCTCGCTACACAAAAACACACACCTACTGTACTGGGAGAGAGTGGGAATTAAGTGTCTGGCTCGCCTTTCATCCAGCGTTCCAAGGCTCGGCGTTCCAAAGCTCGTCTTGCGTGGTAGTTGACCTGATGTGCGAGCAGCAGGGATGGAGTCATACAGCTCTGAAACATATGAAAAAGATACAAGATGTTCGAAGGAATGGCTGCATAAACAAGTAGTCATAAGCATCAGACGCAGTAACATGGAATTCTGTGTGTAAAATAAGACGTCGTGCTGTGAATGTCGGGTTTGCATGTGTTTTGTGTTTAATTTATTTTAGTTTCTTAAAGGTGGAAATGTTGCTGCTTTGTCTGGGAGGTTTCACAATGCAACATTAAACCTTCGTTAAACTTCATGGAGACCAAAGCTGACGAAATTACATGTCAGATCTGTGTAGACGCAACTAAAAATGTCAGAATCCCTGTTTTTCTTGGTGTTTTTTGATATAAGTATAAGGTAGAGCTGGTTAATGTCACACTGTGGAACATTCTAAGCAGAGCAATGACATATCCAAAGAAACAAGTAGGTGATAGACCCCCAACTGAAACGTTCCACAGTGGATCTTTAACTTAAAATGACACTTATTATGCTCCATTCATGCTTGTTTTATTAATCCATAAGTCAGTCTTCTCTGAGCACTCAAAGATGTTCTGTCTGCATTTTCCCCGGATTGTTGCGTCATAGGTAAAAATCTAGAGATTTCCTGCACAGCTTGTAAATTATAGCACTGTAAGTGAACCTAGCTTTTCTGTCTTTTGTCAATACTAGTGATGTGTTTAATTGTTTGTGAGGGGAGGTCAGCTTATGTCACTTTTGTTCAGGTTCCGACCAAAAGGTTATTTTTGGTGTGAAGCAAAAGCGCTAAACAACAGGCAGATTGTGGTTACTTATTCGATCTAGATTCAATGTAAGATGCGACTCTATAAAAAAATCTGGGTTCTCATCCCATAGCACAGTGATCTTCTACCATAGACGGTACATATAAATGGACATAGCTAATCTGTCTAAATATGACATGTTCATGGGGCGCTTTCGGCTCAACTCGCCATTTTTTTCTTAAAATGTTTGTATTAACCCTCTCTAAATTATTATTTTTAATTTAAATAAATTCCTATTCCAAATATAAAACTCAGCCACTCCCAAATCCGCTCCTATAAGTGCCGGCATCTTGAGCTTCATTTGGCTGCAGCCGGACACTGGGTGACGTCACACTCCCTTATTCAGCGTCTTCATCCAGTCTATGCTTTCTACTGAATAGTTCACTTCAAGACTGCAAAGTTTTACATAGTATTTTATCAGTTTGATCAATCATGGCTGCTGCTTTTGTTAGCTTTATTTATCAAAACCAAATAGGCTATCACCGCAGCACACACACACTGAAACATGACGGCGCATTTTCAAACATTCGCTTTCTTGTAGGAGCAGCGGATATTGTCTTTTGTGACCTTCCCCTGACTGTAACTCTCCACATGTTGTTGTTACATTAGATTTTCTTTCTCGAGACTTGGTTTGTCTTTCATATGTGCTCCCCCGTACAGGCCGAGCTGGAATAGCAATAACAAAGGAAACAACGCTGAATGTATTGAACCTGGAAGTGACAGGTGAAGGCGGCGAGGGGGGGGGCCCTGCACATCGGCTCGCAGCGGGAGAGGCCCTCTGAAGCTAGCTAGCGGCATCTTCTCGGGCCCCGGTGCCTATGGAAATCCAAACAGCCCTCCCAACGGCGCAGATGAAGCGAAAAGCCCAGGAGTGAAGCATGCTGGGTTCGTCTCCCAGCTTAAGGCGGCGCACGAAGGCTACAAAGTCTAGCGTAGCCCCTTCCCTCCCCTCTCGGCGTCAGTGCCCCGCGACGGAGTGACATTGACTGACAGCTGGGGGTGCTCCGGGTTTGGAGAGCTCTTCAATTTTTTATGTATCTCCCAGTTTGAAGACGGTAGGTTTATGCCCTTTTTTACATCATTCCTCCATGATATTCCGAAGCTCGCCGTGTTAGCTCAAGGCAAACCCAGCGAGCGCGGCATGTGGCTCTGCTCTATTCATTAGGTTAGCTCTTCGGTAATCCCTTTTACACCTCAGCTGGAATTTCACACATTGTTAAAATCAAATCTGGTTTCAATCCCTGGCCCTTACCTTATTGAAATTTCAGCTCCAGTTACTTTTTCATCTTTCTCATGCCTGTATGGACATTCTTGTTAAATGTTCAGAGAAAGCAGGGCAGCTGGGAATGTTCAGCATAGCAAAAGTCAATCCCTGCACTTTAACCTTCGTCTCTTTATGGTGAATGTCGTTTTGATGTAGTTATAGACTTATAAAATGTCTTAACACATATACCATATTACACCCAGATTTGGTTCTGATGTAGAGGGGGTAGACAGTATAATTGAAATGGACTAAGGGAGTGTGACCCACAGTGTTTGGGTGCAACCAAATGAAGCTCGTCAAGGCTAGCAATTATCGCGGCTAAAGCTGTTGAAGGAACCATCCCTTCTCACCCACACGGCTGGTTGTTCAGGGGAATACAGATAATAGCCATGGCCATTCTGGTTTGTCAAAGCCATTTCTCAGAAGCTGAGCAAGGCTGGGCCTAGTTAGCACTTGGATGGGAGACCGATGGGAATCCCAGGTCCCACAGTGGGTTGAAAGTGGCAAAAAAGTCACTTCATCCACATTGCCTAGTATGAAAGTGGTGTATGCTTGATTGGTGGTGGACAGAGATGGTGCAGATTGGCAGTCTTGCTTTTATCAGTCTGTCCCAGGGCAGCTGTGCCAACAATAGTAATGAAGAGTGTGGAGTTTATGAAGAATGAATTGTAAAGCGTCCAAAAAAGCACTTTACAAAACTAATAAATTATCATTTTCATTTTTTTTATTATTAATAGAACATTTAAAATCTGTTATTTGCTACATTGATTTTAGCTGTTCTACTCGTCTGAATTTGCTAATAAATATCCAAAGCAACCTGTGCCACTCTAATATGGTCACCCTTTAGTTATAGGTTTGGTAGATGCTGATTCACTTTACTATCTCTGCATTTCAACTTTAGCAAAGTCTGGGGCAGGTCTTGTAGCACCTTTAGTGGGACTTGAAATGAAATGACTGCACTCAGAGCCTGACTTCGTAAACACTTTACAATTTTGAGACTGCACTGTACCCGTGAAGAGTAATCCGCCCGTACACCAGGCTCCACTGAATCTGGAGACTGCATAATTTAACTGCACTTTACCGCGCTGAAATTTATCTGTCCAGAATTACATGGGCCTAATTAAAATTTAATATACAATTCACATAACTGGTGAGATTTACAGGGGGCTATGTGGAGAATTAACTGCTGTGAAGTGAATGCTAAGCGCCCATGTTCAGGTGGATATACGGCAGACATGAATTAAGTCTATGGGACATTGGTGTAACACGAGGCTTATTCTGGACTTTTGGTTTGAATGGGGAAATATTGATGTTTTTATGGATTTATGGGAAACAATATAGAATTAATTTCACTAATGGTAAGTGGGTGATATACTGTATGTTGCATGCACTTTTACTGATTAAAAAATGACACAAAAACATGTGGTTTCAGCTGCAGAATTTCAACTCAAAGAAGCTCAATTAGCCTTGAAAACCCAAACAAACTTATAAAGACTTGCAAAAGTATTTTTCTTAATAGTAGTGAATTGTTGAAAAGTCCTCAAAATCTCACCTATAATAGATAACTGATTGATATTTGTCTTAACATTATTTAATCACTTGAGACCTTGATGAAACAATGGCAGCTAGAGTCAAAATAGTGTCAGAGAAATGAGACATAATAAGAACAAGAAGCTGAAGGAATTTTACACTAACATATTGCCGAGGGACTAAGTGTTTTGAGCTCTGAGGGAAAGAAAAAAATCTGTTTAGCTGAAGACATCCTTTAAGGCCCAGTACCTGATTTTCACCATCTTAAAAACATTAAAAAAGCTTAAAACAATTCACAGTGATCAAAACTTAGTCCAAACCGCCTAAAGATTCACCACAATGAGTTTACAAATACTTATCCTAACTTTTACCAAACTGGAATTACTGAGTGGAATTTTGTTGTCACTGTATAGCTAACAACTAGCATGCTAACATCGCATCAGCCTTATTTCCTGGCAGAAGATAAAATGACACAACTAAATTAGACGTGAACAGGGATAAGGGAACAAGGATATTTTTCCTTCAGGCCTATTACATAAAAAAGTTACAATGAAAAACAAGCAAGAGAACGAAACACATTTTTTTTTACTGTAAACAAAACAGGACAGAAAAACACCATATATATTTACACATATATTTTGTCTTTCAGGTCCGCAGAAGATGAAATAGATACATGTGCCGTTTAATTAGATGCAGACAGCACATAGAGGTCTAATTTTGACTTTAAGAGCTGCTTTTACAACATGACTGCACTGGACAGTTCATACATATTACATAAAAAAAAAAAAAATAAATCAAATACAACCCTTATAAATTTAAATGAAAAATTAGCAAGACAACAAAGCACTTTATTTTTACTGGAACTTTACAAAACTTGATAGAAAAGCAACATATATATTATACTAGGGGTGAGGCTTGATTTAAAAAAAAAACAATGAAAAAAAATGGCTTTGTAATCAATTAGCCTCGATTAACTGCAAAACAAGATTGGTTACAAAAGCAACATTTATTTTATGTAAATTAATTTTAGTGGACTCTTCTTCCTGAAGCCAGTCATTTGTTCAAGTTTGGGCTGCTGACACTTCTCGTTTGTACTTGGACCAGAACTGCTCCCGCCAACAGCTCCGGCAGGTTCTGTTCTCACTGTGACGTGTTTTGCATTTAAATGGTATTGTAGGGATGAAGTACTTCTGAGATATGCAAAATGTTTTCTGTATAGTTTGGAATAAACAGCACCTTTGCCAATACTTCCATCAGGTTGTTTTTTCAATAGTAATTTATCATTGTTGTTGCAGATGGAACTGTGTGCATCAGTATAACTGGTGTACCACGACACAATGCACTAACAAACACCGATAAAATGAGTTACTTTCTTTGTAATTAATTAATTGCAATTAACACGTCTATGTCCCATCTCTAATTTATACACATCCGGGCTGTGTTTAAATCTTCTCCACTGTTAAAAATGACACTCCTGCTAGGTTTACATTAACACCAAATTCCACTGTATTGGGGTCAGTGTGCGTTTTATATATACACCCATAGGAACAAGCCTGCTTCCTGAGACAGCTGTCTGACTCCTCACCACATCTGCCCATCTTCTAGACAACCTCCTTCCTTTTATAGTCTATAACCATCCGGGACCGTAACTGAAGAAGCC
>JACN01032139.1:0-13233 GCA_000787155.1 Scartelaos histophorus
GGGCCGCATATGGCCCCCGGGCCTTTGCCCACCTCTGGTCTAGACTTCCAAAGCTCAAAATGCTCTGGTCCACCCTGTGATGTCATGAAGTGCTCAAGTTAATAACTCCTTTTAGCAATTCCAGGTCTGAAATTATCCAAACGATTCTCGTGAGGGAGTCTATGGAGTTAGAAAACACAGTGGAGCACTTCCCACATGAGTTTTTTTCTGTTTTAGAGAAGAACTCAGCCTAATTCTGCAGGTTTTGTGCGTTAAACATGTGTGAATGAACAACTGCAGATATATTTTTGACGAGAAAACACCATAACATTAACGATAACCATACACTTTTTATAGAATATTGTGTAAAAGACGATATAGCAGCTGTTTGTCGTCTCTGCCCTTAAGCCTTTAATCTCAAATGAAAAGGGTGTGTGCGTGTTTACATGTTATGAAGCCCGTAGACCTGAAATTGCCCCGTGAAGTCACTTATTCCTGGGTGAATTGTAGTTTGGTGCAGAGCAGAGGTGGCATGTCCAATGTCCTACAATTTGTCTGTGATTTATGTTCCCCGTGGTGACTCAGCAAAACCCATTCTACGCGAGACAAAAGAACCATCTGAGACTCGTACTTTGTCGTGTATTTGCGGATATTTGTTCACACCGGCTTCCTCACATTCATCTTATCTCCAAAGTAAAAGTATTATAGACAAATTGTAGGTGTATGTAGCTTAAAAGTGCAGTTAATGTTCTATAATATGACATTAAACAGATTTATTTGACCTATATTCAATTGCTGGTTGTTTTATAGCTCAAAAATACCTAGAAAAACAAGCATTCTGACTGTGAATGGGGTCGCCTCTCCGCAGATCTGACCTGTAACACAGTATATACAGTTGGAAAATCACATTGGGGACATGTTTATGGTGAGATCTATGTCCAGTAAGTATGTTTTAGCTTTAAAACAAATGTAACTGAAGAAATTAGATGTTTTAGAACCTTGCACTTCGAATTTTCCATGGTTTTTTTTTTTACTTTTCTTTGCAAATTGCTTCTGGATTGGTGTAAAACTGTAATTTATACACAGAGAAGAACTCGGCCTGAATATGCAGGGTTTGTGTGTTAGCGAATGAAACAAAACACAAGACCCAGTTTGTTTTTGAAGAGGAAACAACATTATCGACAGCTTCCTAAAATAATCATTTAAGTCATATTTTGAGGTTTTTCAGGAAACACAAAAAACTCCTCCCAAAATTTAAATTATGGCATTTTTTTGCCTAAGTAAACTTAAGGCAAAAAGTGACTTAGGCGATTATTTTAGGAAGGTAACGTTATAACATAGATCAGAAAATAGCGTAATATGGGCCCTTTAGGTAGAGATGTTTTAACGTCATACTGTGGAACATTCCAGACTATAGACTGTATAAAAAAGTGGACTAAGCGAGTGTGATGTCACTCATAGCGTTTAGCGTCGCTCAAATGAGGCTCGCGATGCTAACGGCTACAGGAGCGAATCTGGAGCCAGGCTCTATGTTATGAATAGGATTTTTTTGACTAACAAAATAGCGGAAAAAAAAATCAGGATCATGTGTCGCGGGTTAATAAGAACATTTTAAGACCAAGATGAAGAGGATCAGTGCAGCAGGTACAGAGAGACGAGCGACAAGATCCTAATGTAAGTCAATGGGAGCCAGAGTCAGAAGGAGCCGGAAGAGCCTCCTGGAGCACTTCCTGTTTGGCACACGGCGGCTAACGCGTTAGCTATGTCCATTTATATATACAGTCTATGTTCCAGACAGAGAAACGACATATCAACAGGATGAGGATGAACAGGAAGAACAGGAAGTAACACTATTGCGCTGTTAGCATGCTAGTTGCTGTTAGCAGTGGTGTGACATGATTACAAATACATCACAGTGAATCCTTGAATGTGTTAGGAAAGTGAGGAATAAGTTTGGTCTGTTTTTCATGTTTTTTTTAAGACAGTAAATATCAGGAAGCAGCTTAAAGCAAAACTATTATGTAAAATCAGCTTTTTAAAGCTTTTAAACATGCATATCATCACCTTCCTAAAATAATCGCCTAAGTTTACTTTGCCATAATTTATGCCCTAATTTCAATTTTGGGGGGAGTTTTTTGTGTTTCCTGAAAAACCTGAAAAAATGACTTATGCGATTATTTTAGGAAGGTGTCGATATGTAGCAGCTGTTTAATGTCATACTGTGGAACATTCCAGGAAGTGCAATAACATTTCCATAGAAACAAGATGGAGATAAGTTACATAGTGCACCTTGTTTTAGGAAGGTGTCGATATGTGTATAGTTGTTTTCCCAATTTATCAGTTAAAGTTGTATTTGTCCATTATAGGTGATGGAAACGCAACCAAAAAGTGACATAGTGCAGCTTTAAATGCACCTCCATGTTGATTAGACCACCACACGTGTTGATGTTCTTGCTGCTCTGGCCACATCTCAGTCGGCCCTTCACTACAACAGCCATCTCCAGCAAAGTGCCTCCTAAACTGAGAATTACTGTTGGCTTTGACGTGCTCATCTTGAGGAACACTGCAGTGAGCTGGCCCCGAGTGAATGCCCTCTTTCTCCCCCCGCCCGCCACGCCCGCCCTCTCAGCCCCTCACATTATTAGTATGCACCGCCAGCCTTCTACCTAGTGCAGGTGGGTGTAGCAAATATTAGCTTTTCAAATGAACATGGCCACCCTCAGATATTTAAAGACCGAAATTGAGAGGCTTTCTTTTTTCCCCTGGCAGCGCTTTCGAAACCAGCACCAGACAGTCGGGTTACCTCCGTCAAACACCGAGTGACCAGTGACTCGCGACTGTATGTTCTGTGGACGGGCTTTTTATAAACTTGGGGGAAAAGGAGGAGAGAGTTGACTGAGTTCATCTGGTTCAACTTATAAGCAAATAAACAGGAGATGTTTACTGATGCATGTGCTCCCATTGATGTGTTCTTAGAAATGGACAGACATGGGCTAGACCTATACTCAAAGGTTAAAGGTGCACTGTGCAACTTTCCTGGTGCTTTTCTCCATGGAGATGTTATTTCTTTGCCTGGAATGTTTTATTACAGGTAGTTTAATAGCTCGAAATATCAAAAAACATGTATTCTGAATGTGAGTGGAGTTGCATTTTCACATATTTTACATATAACTTGGTCTGGCTTGGTCTTTATGCAGATACGCATTTGAGGAACGCATTTGACAGACCCTCCACCTGAAAACTTACACAATGCATCTCTTTTTTTCCAGTTTGATTGACATTTACATTAGCCAGTATGTCCTCCTGCAGCATTTCAGCCACTACTGCTACTGTGGAAGGCTTCCCTGACCAGCCAGTCCCTTCTACATTCTGCTCAAACCACAGATCGTGAAAAACTTTAGGCCAAACTTGAGATGATCCAAACAGAGCCACTAATTTGTAGCACATGTCTCAAATGAGGAAGACATCTCCTTTTGAAAATGTTGGTAACACTCACAAAAAAAGAGAAAATCCATGTTGTTTCTTAGTCCTTTATGTCCGTCAATCACGCCTCTCAGATCAGGGACAGGACAATAGATTGATTTATAGATTGATAGTCATATTAAAATAAAAAAAACTCTTGTTAAGTTTTGTCACAGTGTGTGTCTCTGGCCGTGTAAGTTGAAGGTAGTAGTAATAATAGGCCTTGTAGTAACAGTAGTAGCCTGCAGCAGTAGTTTGGATGTGGTGGGAGTGAGTGATTGGTGGTGGTTGGCGGGGTCGAGGCCGCAGATTGGCCGCCTCACGTCTGAAAGAGCAGCTGTCGTTATAATAGTAGCTCCACACTGAGTGAATAGAGAATGAAACAGACTTAAGGGCCCATGTTCTGTTATAATGTTGTTTCTTTATCATGAACACACCTGAAGTTGTTTCGTTTCGTGTTCAACTCAGATCCTGCTCATTTAGGCTGAATTCTGCCATCAAACAGAAAACTCTCCCACCTTGTGATGTCATGTGGTTGTAAAGGAAATTAAAACATATTTGGTCTTGTAACTAAAACCCATTTGGTTGGGTAATTAAATATGTGATAGGATGATCCTGCAATACACTCCTGTAGGAAGCAATCGTGTCTGGAAGTGACAAAGGCTCATGGCAGATCAAGCAGGTGACTTCCAGATCTCTTCTTATCCTTTGGAATAGACCACACCTTGTATAGTTTTAACTCCACAGGAGAACATCTGGCCACACCTCAGTAGGAGTCGTCACCTTATCACTGTGATATGCATGTCCTGAGGTCATCCCAGTAAATATAAACTTGGTGCTTCGTATCATTCGGGGTCTGATGTGGGGGCGACATGCTGCCGGTTTGTCGGCCGGACCTATTTCTTGCAAGAAATAAACTCTCCGTCTTTGCTTCAACTTTCACCAGTATCTACAAAATGTGTCTTTTTCCATAACATGGTAATAGAGAAGGTGCTCCTCTGTGTTTTTAAACTCAAAATACTAATTCACTAGAACCATTTGAATTGTCAGTCTCTGCTGCACAAAAGCTAAATCGTAGACATTATCTTGAAAACTATCGCTTTATGACATCAAAAGGTGCAACAAAGCATTTCGAGCTGTTGGAAATGTTGACAGACTGATAATAAAGGATTACTCAAAGTGTGAATGAAACAAAACACAACTCCAGGTATTTTTTGGTGAGGTAACAATACAACCTGACTTAAAGCTCTGTTCTGTATTCATCCTTTTACAGCTTAAATCTCATCATACAACCAAAAAATAACAAAACATTTCATAGTAGTGCAAAGAAACTACCCACGAAAAGCATTTACCCCCAAAAATATAGTTTGAGCTTTCATATATTGAAAGATAAGTGAGTATAGTCATTATGGTGACAGGCCTGTATATCTTCGCTCCTGAACCTCGTCTTGCCCCAAACTCAGACACACAGAAGAGTGGCCAGTGACCACAAGCACCGTCCACCAACAAAACCCTGGTCAGATTTTCCAAGACACGTCCTTCCAACATTCTCCCTCATATTTTGCATGACAGAACTGCAATTTCCCTTTAAAATATACAAGCATTAAAGGTGCATTGCGTAGCTTTTCTAGCATAGCGTTCCTCAAATTCTTTTTTATCAGTGGATTATTATGGTTATTGCTTTGTCTGGAATATTTCACACTGTGGTATTAAACTTTTCTATCTTTACAGTCAGAATGCAGTTTTTCTAGGTATTTTTGAGCTATAAAACCACCTGTAATTTATGAACTTTAAGGAATCTACTTGAAGAAAGAATAGACTTACTATAGCCTCACTGTCACTGGATCTGTTCATTAACATTGAAAGGTAAGAAAAGAGGGCACCCTAACCTGGCACTAGTTTGAACTTCACCAGACACCCCGATTAGGCGTGGATAAATCAGTTAGCGGTAACAGAATAGCTGACAATTCACACCAGACGGTTTAATCAGATTGCATATTAAAGGTCCTATATAATTAAGCCATATTATAATGTTTGAGTAACTCTTTGATATTAGTCTATCTACATCTATAAGTCCAAAATGCTCTGTTCCGTCTTGTGAAGTCATGAAATCTGTCATCTTTTACCCATTGACAAGTAGAGATGGGAAAATTCAAGGTCTGAAATAATCTAAATCATTAAGTAAGTTATTTTATCATCAAGTTAGCTCCCATTTACCTTTTGACAAGTGTAGAGATGAGAAAATTCAAGGTCTGAAATAATCTAAATCATTAAGTAAGTTATTTTACTTATTTTGCTATTTGTAAAATTCTGTGATCAATGCACTTAAGCAACCACATCATTTTTCACTGTGTAATTATAGGGGTGGGTTAATATAAGGTTTTCTTCTTCCCTGTAGTTTACACTGTGTATGTATGTTTATGATTATTATTTCTCCTACTTATTTTGCTATTTGTAAAATTCTGTGATCAATGCACTTAAGCAACCACATCATTTTTGAAACTGTAATGAATAGGGGTGGGTTAGTTTCTGTAGTTTACACTGCATATGTATGTTTATGATTATTATTTCTCCTTTGGCACAAACCTGAAATAAAATGAATGAATCAGTCAGTTATAGCAAAGGTGTATATGGAGTTTAAAAACACATTGGAGCACTTACTGTATTACCACATGACATCACAAGGTGGAACAGAGCGGTTTCTGTTTGAGGGAAGAACTCAGCTTAAATATCGTCACCTTCCTAAAATAATCGCCTAAGTCACTTTTTGCCTAAATGTACTTTGCCATAATTTATGCCATAATTTCAATTTTGGTCAGCTTAAATATGCAGGATTTGTGCATTAAACATGTGTGAATGAAACAAAACACAATTGACAGATCAGAACGTATTGTCATATGGGCCCTTTTTTGCGCTCTGATACTTTTGGAGGTTTTGGGAGTTTCCTTTGCTTATTTTTCAGGTATTAGCGCCTGTTAAAATGGTGATCCCTGTTTACTACATTGGGGTGATATGTTTTAACAAGGAGCACAGATTTTTATCGACCTGGCCCATGTTTGGACAGCTGTTGCCAGGAGAGGTCTTTCCGAGAGACACTTACTTACATGAGGAGGCCTCTAGGCCACACTCAGAGCTGTCACTCACAAATCTGCTTTTCTATCTTGTAGTTTTTTTAGTTTCTTTTCCATTTCTTGTATTAAATCTTGTAGCTGATTCACTGGAAATATTTTTAAATATTCACTGGGGTCTGTCGCCTGCTTGTTTCTATGGAGATGTCATTGTTCTGCACGGAATGTTCCACAGTGTGACATTAAACAGCTCTACCTTATATTTATTCAATTAAAGGGGGTTTTATAACTAAAGAAACACACATTCTGACTGTGAGGGGGGGTTGCTTCTCCACAGATCTGACCTGTAACTTGGTCTGGTTTGGAAGATAGAAAGGTTTAATGCCACAGTGTGAAACATTCCAGACAAAGCAATAACATATTCATGGGGAAAAGTATTTGACAGAGCCTTCACCTGAAAAATTACATAATTCAACCTTCAAAATATTCTTTTGGCGAGCATTATTGTGCCTGGTCCTTACTGTAGAGGGTGTTTTGGAATATATATGTTTTTGGTTAAAATTACTATACGCAATATTCTCTTGTGATTAATATGAGCAAAAATGCCTTAAGAATGGTCATAATGGTAATTTAATTAACTTCAAATACAGGTACATAAAAAGTTACAGTAGACCTGCCATGATACAGTACAGTAGACCTATACTTAATCGAACCAGATATTATTTGTTCTTGATAAATATTGAAGTGAATAAACACATTTTGAACACATTTAGTACTTAGTTTGCATCTATACTGAGTCATAAATGTTATTAATTAAACTTCCAATGGCTCAAATCTGGGGTTGTAACGATATCCAAATCTCTATACAATATTTTCTTGATATGCTTCACACTGTACGATTTATTGCAATATTTTGTGGTGAAATTGTGAATATACAACCTTTCTGTCATAATGCAAATAATCAAGATTTAAAAGTGCTTCATAACAGTTATTTCATCATGTAGACTTTTGTTCAACTTTTGACAATACAGTATCATCATATTTTGGCTTTCTTGTAACATCCCTACTCAAATCTGATTACGTAGCCTAAAGAAAACTACAAATTTCCCAGTAGTGCAAAGAAACTGTGCACATAATAAATATTGAGCCCTAAATAGATTGTTCCAGCTTTCATATAGTGAACAATACGTCAATATAATAATTATCATGACCTAATGTGGCCCAAGTTACACCTTTACAAATAAAGTTGTAAACTAAACCCTTGTATCGTGACCCCACCCCCTTCATGTATCAGTCGCCATAGCAACCTCTGATTGCATTTGATGGTTGAGTTGTCGAAAAGACCATTTTAGGTGATTTAACTTTTTCTCGAGTTTGCATGTGAGTAGATTCTCTGTATAATCTCTGCTGTTGCAACATTTAGTTTGGTAGCCTCTAATAGCTCAGTGCTAATAAACAACAAAGGTCAGCATTCTTGTTGCTAATTTTCACCTCCGTAATATTTGTTTATTCGTTTATTTATTAGGATCTCTATTAGCTGCACCTCAGAGCCGGCTTGTCTTCCTGGGTTTGAGTAACAGCGCACACTTTTGTCAGCGACGTGGAGACTCTAAATAGCAGAGTCTGAACTATAATTCTACAGACATTAAAAAGATAAGAAAACTTTATTTATCATACCCTATACCGCATAAAGTGAAAGAAGTGACTTTTAAAATACTGAATGAAATTTATCCTTCCAACCACTTTCTCCATATTCGTTTTAACTGGGATACAAATGCTTGTGTTTTCTGTGAAAATGATATTGAATCTGTGGAACATCTTTTCTTTGAGTGTGCACATGTGAAAGCATTCTGGTCCTCCTTTCATAACTGGTTGTCAACCAAAAATATAATCATACAACCCTTAAAATGGACTGATATTAAAATTAGATTAATTTTGATGGATAAAAATTTAGATTTCTTAATAAATGTATTCATTTCGATTGCAAAACATTTTATTCATAACTGTAAATTCCTAAAGGTGAAGCCCCACCTAAATGGCCTGTTAAATAACCTTAAACTATATTTCAAATCTTTGAATAATATGGAGAACAAGAATGTCCAGAAACTTATGTATCTGTTTGATTTAATTAAGATTTTAAATTAACCCCTCACTTTTTATTTTACTGTTATTTTAATTTAACTTATTATTTTCTTTTGTTATCTGCTGCTGCTGTTTCAGCATCCTTTGATACTGTTTTTTTGTACTGACATGTCATAAATGTTTGTGATACTTGAATTTAAAAAAATAAATAAATAGTAGAGTCTGAATGCGTAATTATTTATTAAAATACAGCATAGACCTAATGCTGTTTGGATATTTAATCTACATAGGCCTGTCATGATAATTACTATATTCACTTTTATTTCAATACATGACAGATGGAACAATCATTTTTTGGGGTCAATACTTATCGTAATAGTGTTTAATTATGAGCTTCTATGACTCATTAAACTGCTAAAGTGTTGCATTCTGTTATTTATTTATTCATATTTAATCATGATGGTACAATTAGAATACTTTTTTGAGGATAATTCTGCTCTATGGTATCAGTATTATGGTTTATTGTCTATATTTACCGTGACAGGCCTAATCCTACGTCCATTTTAAAGTAATCTCTATGCTCCAGGTTTCTCTTTCTCCTGCCCTGCCCCCCCTTCTGAGCCCTCCTGATGTAATCTCTATGCTCCAGGTTTCTCTTTCTCCTCCTTCTGAGCCCTCCTGCGTATGATCTTCTTTTTGGACTCTGTGGTGAGGCCCTCTCCTCTGCTGCTTGGCTCGGCGGTGGTGCTGGTCAGCGCAGACTCTTCTCACATTAATGCAGTTGTTAACAGTGTGTGGTGTGTGCGGCTTTAGTGTTTGCACTGACAAACTGAGTAAAAACAGTGAGAGGAGAGTTGGCCTGTCCTGCATTTCTACACCAAACTGTTTGCAAACTGGAGACGCGTACGGGAAGAAATTATTTTAAAATGTTGGAGTTTTTAAAGTTTTTTAAAGGTACACTGCACAACTTTTCTGGTGGAGGGTTAGCGACCTGCTTGTCTCCATGGAGATGTTATTGCTTCATGGTAGGATATTAAACATATTCATCTAGCATTTATAAATTATGGGTGTTTGTTACGGCCCCAAGCCTTCCGTTTGTATTTTTTTGTGTTGTGCTGCCATTTTGTTCCTGCTGCCAGAGCCCTGGTCCCTGATTGGTGGAGCATCCTTCACCTGGCCCCGCCTCCAGCCTCCTCCCCCTATTTAAGAAGATCACAGCTCCTGTTCAGGGCTGTGGCCTTTGTGGCCAGTCTGTACCAGCCAGTTTGTACTAGTGCGTGACTTTTGTGTGTGGAGACACTCAGTTTTGTTTAGTTCGTTCTATTTTGTGCCTTTTGATTTGGTCACTCGATTCTGTTTGTGGGTTTGTGGTTTTCTTTGGGACACTCGTGGTTTTGGTTTATTTTTGTCTCCCTTAGTTAATCACTCGTTTTGGGAACCCACGTGACCCGTTTTAGCACAAAACCGTTTTAGGACAAAACTTGTTTTATGTTAATCCTGTTATGTTGTTTCTTAACTTGGTTTAGTTATGTACATATTTTACCATATTTTGTTAAGTTAAACCTTTTACACACCTGTTAATTAAACCTTACTTATTTATTCCATTTTCCACCTTGGTGTTTTTTTGTTACTTCCCACACCCGAGCAGCGCTGGGCCGTAACAGTGTTTCTATTCCTCAAAAATACAGTATCCCTTCCGCCTCTCCACAGACTTGACTTGTAATGTAGCACAACGCTGTTTGTCTTTTTCATAATAGAAAGGTTTAATCTGTACTGTGGAGCATTCTAGACAAAGCAATAACATTTCCATGGAGATAAGCATGTAACCAGAAAAGTTACACCGTGCAACTTTAACCTGCTAAATGAAAACCCAAAAGACTCACTGCTTCATAGATAGATTTTTCAGTTTAAAGGTTATTTTTTCAGGCTCCAAGCTTTAGGAGATTCTAAAGAGCTGCATAAAGAGACATTTGCAGGTGAAGCAGTGCAGGGTTTGCGTCATCAGACTTCATGAAGGACAAAAAGTACAACTTCACCAACAAGCTCTCAGAAACGTATTTTTGTAAGATGTTTTTCAGGATTATTTTTGGACCACAAAGTCTAAAAAGGTGCATTATTTGACTAAGCTGCTTGTTTCTATGGATATATCATTGCTCTGCCTGGAATGTTCCACAGTATGACATTAGACATTGACATTTATTCAATTACAGGTGGTCTTATAGCTCACATATACCTAGAAAAACAGACATAGGTTTATACTGTGAAACATTCCAGGAAAAACAGTAACATCTCCATGGGGAAAAGCATTTGAAGGACCCTCCACCTCCACCTTTTTTATAAATCTAGACTTTTATTTATGTTCTACTTGCCTCTGAATGGTTTTTCAAGTCAAATATATAATTTAAAATATTTACTGTTAAACCAAATGTATTTTTTTTCCTCAATACTTCTGTAGCTTTAATAACAAATGCAGCCAGATTTGCAGATTTTTGTGTGGTAGTGTCAGAAAATGTATATGAAAGTTTTACCAGAATTATATCTTCCATTTTCTTAGTGTTAAGTTATGAGTTATTACAGTGTAAATTTTCACAATTATTCATTTCTTATTATATACAATTAAAAATCACAATTATATTTCTTATTATATACAATTAAAAACACAATTTTTCCTGACATTTTAACAGGACTACAACAAATCTCCACAGATCTGACCTCTTCATGTTTAATGCCATATTGTGAGACATTCTTGACAAAGCGTAAACCTCTGTAAACTGGTGGAAAAGTTCCACAGTGCAGCTTTAATCCATCACTGTGTTTTGGCTCCACGCTTAATCTGCCTCTGTCTGTGTCTCTGCAGGAGTCGGAAGATCCAGATCCGAAACATCCCGCCTCATCTACAGTGGGAGGTGAGTGCTGCTTTAGTCTTATTTCAGTCCTCCTTCAGTCCTCCTTTAGTCCTCCTTCAGTCCTCCTATAGTCTTATTTCAGTCCTCCTTCAGTCCTCCTTTAGTCCTCCTTGAGTCCTCCTTTAGTCTTATTTCAGTCCTCCTTCAGTCCTCCTTCAGTCCTCCTTTAATCCTCCTTCAGTCCTCCTTTAGTCCTCCTTTAGTCCTCTTTTAGTCCTATTCAGTCCTCCTTCAGTCCTCCTTTAGTCCTCCTTTAGTCCTCTTTTAGTCCTATTCAGTCCTCCTTCAGTCCTCCTTTAGTCCTCCTTTAGTCCTCTTTTAGTCCTATTCAGTCCTCCTTCAGTCCTCCTTTAGTCCTCCTTTAGTCCTCTTTTAGTCCTATTCAGTCCTCCTTCAGTCCTCCTTTAGTCCTCCTTTAGTCCTCTTTTAGTCCTATTCAGTCCTCCTTCAGTCCTCCTTTAGTCCTCCTTTAGTCCTCTTTTAGTCCTATTCAGTCCTCCTTCAGTCCTCCTTTAGTCCTCCTTTAGTCCTCTTTTAGTCCTATTCAGTCCTCCTTCAGTCCTCCTTCAGTCCTCCTTTAGTCCTCTTTTAGTCCTATTCAGTCCTCCTTCAGTCCTCCTTCAGTCCTCCTTTAGTCCTCTTTTACTCCTCCTTTACGCCTCTTTCAGTCCTCCTTTAGTCCTCATTGAGTCCTCCTTTAGTCCTCCTTTAGTCCTCCTTTAGTCCTCATTGAGTCCTCCTTTAGTCCTCCTTTAGTCCTCCTTTAGTCCTCATTGAGTCCTCCTTTAGTCCTCTTTCAGTCCTCCTTTAGTCCTCATTGAGTCCTCATTGAGTCCTCCTTTAGTCCTCCTTTAGTCCTCATTGAGTCCTCCTTTAGTCATCCTTTAGTCATCCTTTAGTCCTCCTTTAGTCCTCCTTTAGTCCTCATTTAATCTTCTAGTACCTGAGTATTTTTGCTCTATACTTTTACTTAAGTGAACAATACTTATCGACGTATTGTTCACTTTTACTTAAGTGACTTAAGTCTTTGGGCTAATACCTGCTGTAAATAGAAATGACTTTTACACGAATCATGAAGCAATCTGTGACGAAAAGATGAAAAGTGTGTTGAAAAATGACATGAAGTGGAGATCTCTAAACATATTAAACCACACTTGGAGAATTCTGTCCAAAAGATCTGCACAATTTACACACAAGAAACACTTTTTTCCTGATACTTATTATTTCTACAAGTTGTTTTCTCATATATGGATTTATCACATAATAATTTCTGTGAACACTGGACGAGCAAGATAAACCTAAAAAAAATTGACAAAATGGGAAAACGAGTGTGAATGTTTTTGCCAAAATCTTATATATAACATGTGTTTTTGTCAAGTTAGTAGTCTAAGTCTTAGTCTAAGCTGTCGTAGTCACTTGAAGTAACAAAACTGAGTACATCCTCCACCACTGTGCCTGTGTAAGACTCAGTGGGGGGGGTCTGATCTGGGGGGCCTGGGCACATAAAGCAGCATCCGTCCCCTGACTCACTGGCCTTTTACTGTGGACTCTTTGTTCATGTGGACCTGGTGTGTGCACAGATCAATTATTTAGAGATAAAAGTTTAGAAGGTTATATAGAGGTTAAACTGGCATTGTTACAGCTGCATGACACAAGTTAAAATGCATCATGTTAATAAAGGTTCTATATTAAGCCATTACCTCATACCTATTCACACATGTTTGAGTACCGTATTT
>KN490458.1:0-12735 GCA_000787155.1 Scartelaos histophorus
AAAAGTTGCACAATGCACTTTTAATGGATTTTTAATTTTTATCAGCTGAAGAGACGGTGCCAGAGGAGTAGACTGGCTGCATCCGTCAGTAAAATAAAGTTCACATTTGACTTGACTTTGACAGATGCACATAGATGGAGATAGTGGGTGCAGCTGTTATTTCTGGACCGTGGCTCGTTGCCTCTTTGTTGTAGGAAAACTCTAGTGAAATGCATGCTTTTTATGTGGAAACTGAAAGTACTTATTGCGTAGTATTAATTATGTAGTAACATTTGATATGGGGCGACTGTGAAATGAGCAGTTGAACAATGTTTTGGTTTTATTTTATACTGTGTAGATCTAGTTTGTCCCACCAGAGGGCGCCATGGACTGAATTTCTAAATAAACAGTGAAATGAAAGTCATTTTTCCTTAAATATTTATTGGCCACACATCTGAAAAGCATTTGAAAAGCATTACATTTGTTCAGTAGTTACATTTTTACATGTGTACAAGAATTAAAGCCACAGTAACTCTTTACAATATGAACAGCAGACCTGTACAGCACACACCCGCCACAGATAACTCTGTCTCCATGGAGACCTTCGTAAAAACAAAGCTTCATTCCACATCACTAAAGCACACACACCGTCTGCACACAGCAGCACAACACTGCACTTTGGTAAAGAGGCTTTGTCACATGAGCAGACGTCAGGTCCAGGCCTGAGGCACCATGACCACAGAGGTATAAAACGAGTTCAAAAGCTTCCGTACAAAACGAGGCACTGGGGTTTGTTCAAAAGATTTTTAAATATAAAGGACCATGTAACTCCTTCATTGTCAGGCATGTGTTTAGGCAAGATTACACAACATCTCACTGTGCTGAATTGTCACTGGTTCATTTCATGGTTGGCACTACAAAGGTAATACATTCTCCTGTAGGGGAATTTCACCCGTCCTTCATTGTCTTTGGCAGTGTCACTGGGGTCCATCTTCTGAGTTTGGTTTGGCCAGGACGAGCTTAGCTGTCATTACTAAAGGTTCTACGCTGCTGGTGGTAGAACCCTCACAGACGGTTCCTGTTGAGCAGGGCACAGCTCCATAGAACTATGAGCAGACACCACCCTGGACTTCACACCAGCCCTGCAGGGGGAGCACTTCATACAACCAACATTTATACTTGTGTCCACTCTGTGGCCACTCTGGCCACGGTCGTCCTCATAAAACAATCCATCCATAATAATAATATAATATATGTCTTCTGTCCCAGGGACACCGGGACACAGTAGGACTGCTTCAGTGAGTCCAAAAGTGCTGATCTTTGATCTTTGAGTAAATTAAGTTGTACGTAACACTGTTGGCCAGTGTGCACCTGACCGCTCTAATACTGTCCTGAGCTTTGGCACAGACCATCACTGCACACGGAGCTCCATCTCCTCGGTCAGATGAGGCGGGCGTTCCTCAGGTGTTGGATGAGAACCTTGTACACAAAGTTGTACTGGGACACAGTCTGCACCATGAGCATCCTCTGCTGCCTGAGCTGCTCCAGCACCATGGGCACCTCCACAGGCTGCACACAGCACACAGTTAGACTCATGAACACACACACAGAGCACACACACACAGCACAGAGCTAGTCTGATGTACACACACACACACACACACACCCACCCACACCCACCCCCACCCACACAGTGTTGGTCTCAAATACACTCACATACACAATATAGAGACATGCAGGAGGTTCTGAGTAATCTCAAATACACTCACATAGAAAATATAGAGACATGCAGGAGGTTCTGAGTAAGAGCATGTAGGGGGAGTACCACAGACTGTAGAATGCTAGCACGTTTACAGTAGGGCTGAATTTGGAGCCAGATCAGAATAGGGATTTATTAACAGACAAAATAGCTAAATAAAAACACCAGGATCATGTAGAGTTGGTTAATATGATTATTTTCAGATGAAAATGACGAGGCCACAGCAGCAGGTGCAGAGAGAAGGCCCTCAATACAAGTTAATGTGAGCCAGAGTCAGAAGGAGCCAGAAGAGCCACATGCCATCTTCCCGGAGGCTAGCAGGTTAGCCATGTCCACTTATATATACGCCTACGGGAGCAGCTGTGAGCCTATATAACAGAGTGTGTATATGGGGAGTACCTGGTTGTGCTCCAGACAGGCGATCATGACCTCACACAGGATGACCACCCCGGTGCGGCCCACCCCGGCACTGCAGTGCACCAGCACAGGGCTGCTGCTGCTGCTCTTGGGGTCACTGATGCTGTTGGTGTGTCTCCTCACGGACTGGATCTCCTCCAGGTACGCTGCAACACAACAACAAACACATCAGTGCTACTGTGCTTCCAAGAATCACAGGTGACCACATGTGCAATGCTTGATGTGAGTCTATTTTATTATACTGGAAAACAAGTCGTTTATGAGACAGGCAAACATTCTTCTTTCTAAACTTTAGGCCTGGGATATTTTCACAGGTCATCCTTAAGCTTACCCTTTTTATGAACAGATTTGTACTTAAGGCCTTCACAAATGGTTATAATCTCTCTTGTTTTCCAACTTGTTTTCTAAATGGTTCCATTATTATTACTGCTCATTTCCAAAACACACTGCTGGTCCAAACAGTATTTTCAGAAAAAACGGACTTATGTGCGGTGTAACAGGTAAAGCTCTTCAGTGTCAGTGTGGTGAGTGAATGGTTGAAGGACTTTAGACTGACTGAGGAAGCCCTTGAAGTCGTCGGGGCAGCCGTGGTCAGGCCAGTCGGTGTACTGCAGGTGCCACACGGTGCGCTCCTGTCCTGTCAGCAGGTGTTTGATCTTGAGGCCGGTGGTGGCGTAGCAGCCCGACTCGGTCCTGAAGCGGGTGGTGATCTTAAAGCGGCCGTAGGTCACGTGGGTGTGTCGCGTGCCCAGTTTGGGCCAGTAACGGAAGCTCTTCTCTCGCCCGCTCTCCTGAGAACAGCACCAGGGGGTTAATGCTCAGCACATCTTGAGACCCTGCAGCTGGGCATAAACATTCTCTAGGATGGCGAAGCTAACTGGAGGTACTGCTCTGTCTGAAACTCTGTTATTTAAGTTAGACTTTAATCTAAGCTGGCCACTGCAAAGTATCAATACACAACATACAGTACAGGTCATATAGCTCCACCCACCTCCTCGGCCGTCACCATGGCGATGATGGACACGCCCTGCTCCCACACCATCTGCCAGAAGTCAGAGCAGGTGTGCTGCAGAGGGCCCTGAGAGGCGATGTAGCTCCACTCCTGCCCGCTCACGGTCATCTGGAACAACATGTGACACTCAGCTCACTGGAGGCCACCCTCCACCCAGTTCTGCCTCATACTGACAAGCTGACAAACAGTCCACTCCTAACTCAGCTTTAATAAAACAAACATGTTTGAATGACTGCGACTGGAGTCTAGTCCAGTCTTTCGGCCATGCACACTTTGTGATTTGACCGTGACTTGAGTCAGCAGTGAAAAATCAGGCTTTAAAAATCGTCTAGTGTGTCCTCAGCTTAACCTTTCCATCAGAACTGTGCCTGCTCTTGTGGCACTCTAATAATCAGCTTTAGAGTGAAGTCTAGTTCCCCTTTTACCTGTCTAAGTACACGTACACACTTGTTTGTATGTAAACTGTGCCAAAAGAAACCAGCTCTTCACCTGTTAATGATCTACTCAATATCACAGCAAACATATGAATGCTAACTCCACCCAAGGGTAAAATTAAAGAGCACATAAGCACAATAACACCACAATAGAAGTGTATAGAGCTTGAGGTCGTGACGTTGCAACAATCTCCAGGGACCTAATGTTAAACCAGTGCAGATTGTAAGAAGCTAAATGCGGGTGTTAGCATTCATTCAAGGGCAATTCTATAATTAGGGGTACATTTCACTTCAATAAAACGTGAAAAAATAGATTTTGTTTTTGCTATAGTAATTACATAAAAAAATATTTGACCATCTTAAACTTCTGTCATTTTTAAATTGTTCAGGTTTTAAGTGTTTAAATAACCGTTCTGTAAACTGGGTACTGTGTCCTTTTGACTGCAGTGTTCTTTGTGTGAAACTTAAAACTGAGAATTCTGAGCGGTTTAATAATCCATGATGCAGAATATTCACCATGATTGATACTTATTTTCATTCATAACTTAGAAATTTACACATATTGTTGGTTGTTTTTGGGTAAATGCTCTTATTATAGCCCCCAAAGCATCCAAATTATATGGAAAATATGTCAACTTGGTAATGCTACTCAGCCGATGCTCCACTGTCCACCCAGGAATTTAAATAATGAATTTAACTGAAATATTCAAACTAAACAAAGATGTATGTGGTCATTACACTCCCCGTTCAAGTTTAAACACACCTCATTCAATATTTTCTGTTTACCACATTATATGTTGTAGATACAAACTGAAGACTGCAAACCCTTGGCCTTGAGGTTTTGAGTCATTTCATGTCTTTTTGTTTACTACATTCATAGTTTTGACACCTCCAGTGAGAATCTACAGTGTGGATAATCACGGAAATAAAGAAAAACATTAAATGAAATAGTGTGTCCAAATGTCTGACTGGTTGTTTGCGTTTTAAAGCAGATCAATTCTATAAAATTGACTTTCCAGAGCTTCTAAAGTAGTTCTAGTTGTGTTTCAATCTCATCAGCAGTGTGACGTCGTGACACGTCGTGGCTCTTACCCTGATGTGTGAGGCGTTGATGTAGCCCGTGTTGTTCTCCTTGGTGGGGACGAGCTCCACCCGGTTGTGGTCATAGGGCAGGACGTCCTGGAAGCGGTTCCTCTCCTCGTTCTCGGGCTGCCGGGCGATGGAGCACTCAGCCGAGGGCCAGCGCTTGGGGATCTCCTCGTACTCGGTGAGCACATGGCCCTGCTCCACATGCTGCTCCAACTCCCGAGACTGATGCACACACAAACACACAGGAAGTTCAGATGTTTGCATTGGAATCAGAAACTAGATGTATAGAGATGGACATTAGGGTTGGCAAAAGTATTGAAAATCAGATACTACTCAATACTCAAACTAATATCGAAACAAGATTTAAGCAGGGATCAATACCAAAACAGTCCCATTCACAGGGCAGAGATCAACTTTTCCTGTATAAGCCAAGAATAACTTGATTTGATTTATTTAGTTAAAAATAAAATAAATAAATCCAACAGACTCAGATTAAAATCTACAAAATGCAATACATACATAGAATAGTATAGGCACCTGGACCACTGAGGGATTACACAGATCAGAGTCCTGCACCGGGTCGGGTACGGATTTTAACATTTTGGAATTTTATGGGCGGGTGTGCAGGCGGGTAGTGATTACACAGGGGTGGGTCAGGTGAACCAACTCTCGCGCATTTGGCTGTCTTCACATGCTGAAAATCTGTTTTATCTCTCAGGTCTTTGCAGCAGATCAAACACTTGCGATACACGGCTGAACAGGGAGCGTGTTCCCACTTCTGTCTGGTTGGTGGCTTCCTGTATGCTGCAGCTACTGCACCTCATCGCGTATGGGCTGGTAACAGGTGGAATGTTAATGGGTCTGGGCGGGTGCGGGTTTAATTATGCGGTTGCTGCAGTATATCTCTTATGGTCAGTTTCAAAGACTACGGCAGATCTGTGACACTGAGTCTGAAAAAAATGTCCAAGACATGAGCAGTAGATTCATAAACAGAGGTTCCACAGACAGAACTGTGTCCTCAGCCGACAATCGAGCCAAAAGTCTTGACAACTACTGACTCAAAAACCAGAGAAAAATGAAGTCTTAAACAAGTGTACTTTGGAAATGAACATGGCACTGAAGCAAACCGAATCAAACAGAACTGGAGTATATTAAGAAGTGGCAGCACCCTAAGAGACCTCCACCCTCTGCTTTAGAAAAGCCCCCACGCTCAGTGACAAACTGGTGAACAGCATTGAAACCAAACACATGTCTGGACACTACGGCTGCTCCAGGTGTGGTAAATGTACTTATTGTGAACATGTACAACGGACTAACTCTTTCATGGACATTACATCAGGCCAGCGTTTTGATACCAGGACATTCATTAACTGTAACACCACTTATGTGATATACTGACTCAAATGCCCATGTGGTCGTTTTTACATTAGCTGAACAAAACACAAAGTGAAAAACAGACTTAACACAAACAGGCTGTAAGGACCTGAACCCCTGTATCCTGTGTGCATTATAAAGAAGAACCCAGTTACCCAGTTTCCAGGACTCAATGGAGACTTAGATTTCTCTCCCTTCCTTTAAAAAAACACCAACTTTAAATGTGGACCAATTCTTTTTTTACATTTTTTTTTTTTTTTTTTGTTTTTTTTTACACCTTTTTTACATATTTGTCTCCATGAAATAGTTTAGTTAGTTCTTGTAGCACTTTTGTATATTTTACATTATGCATTTTTCTGTGTATTGCTTGTTGAAAATTGTACCATTTATAACTTGTATCTTCTATTATATTTTAACTTAAATAGCTTAAATCTGTTCAGTCGACATGTCCCATCATGCACTAGGGGACTGTGGGCGAGCTCACCCTGAACACGTGACCTACACCTATGACTTTAAATCTGCACATCTCAAGTTTGCCCCGATTAAGGCCAAAGGGAAACCTGTAGGTGTTATTTTAACTCCATCTGCCATGTGGCATTAAAGGCTTTTCATTATTTGGCATTTTTTGAGTGCCTCAGTTTTTTCAGCTTCATCTGAGACTGCTCTGTACACTGAAGAGCACCAAAAGGACAATTTTGCACAATCTCTACACATCCAAGAGTCACTTCTGCCCGTTAAGGTTTTGGGTGCGGGTTTAACTTTGATATAATCACAGGTTTACGGGCGGGTGTGGTGCTGTACTGCATGAGGCAGCGGGAGGGTGTGGGTCTCCAAAAATGGACCCGAGCAGGATTCTGACACAGACGTAAGGCCACATGAGGATTGAAATGAAAGTCCTACCATTTAAATGTTGAAAATCACAATCTATTGTCTAATTAAAGTGTTTTTTATTATTGTGGTATCAGAATTGGTATCAAGTATTGAGAATCTTTCTTACTATCAAAATAGAAATTTCTGCATTTTGACCAGACTTGTAGTGTACAAATACTAATGCTTGAACTTTGAAACCTCAATGATAATTAAAAATGATAAAATTACAATTATTTTCACCACAAAGTAGTACTTTTTAAAAGTCTACTGTGTGCTCTTATTTATGAATTGTAAAGACCACATTGTAAGACCACACAGCGTGTAGATCAAGACTAAAGTCAAATTTTGTCCTAATTATGTGAGCCTTGAGACTGGGTTTAAAACAGCAAAGAAAAATCACCTGGACCATGTAGAGCGGGTTAATACAAACATTTTTAGACCAGAAGTAACAGTGAACTTTGTATTTGGAACATGGCGGCCAGTAGCTTTGTCCATTTATACAGTCTATGCTTTCAATACAAGATTTAGTTTTGATTATTAATATCTGCGCTTTGATTTTTAAAAAAAATCAATCATGTATGTATTCCTGTGAGTCACTTTTAAACTATTATAACAGACTTTATTTCTTAACTTCTTTGTAAATGGTATTTGAATTGTGAAAACACGTAGAGCCTAAACAGTCAGTATAATAATAAAAGGATGCAAAGATGTTTGCACTTTTGGGCTCAACTCCACAGTCCATTCACTTGAATAATAATGAGATGCACTGGCAGCACTAAGCCACAGCGCCGTATGCTCTTCATGTTACTTTTATGTATTGTCACTAAAGGGGAAGTGTCCACTCGTGTACTGTCTGACATGTTGGTTTAGCCAAACGAACCGTCGCCTTATTGTTCAGTATGAAAGCAAAGAACTAGATCAGCATCATTCAAAACGTGCTCTAAGGAGAAACAAAACTGAAACAGAAACATAAACCCATATAATACTGTCTGAAATCAATTCAAACTATACATTTTAAACAGTTGCATGTTTATTTATTTTTATTTTTTAGGATTTTTATGATGGGTTTTTTAGTAACAGATTTGATTAGACTGAGGAATTCAGCATGAAGACTCACCAGTCATTAACTGTGCATCATTTACTGTAAATGATCCCGATGATGATGATCTTTTAGAAAAGCTGTAACAATGTTTTCAAAAGTATCGAAAATCAGATACTTAACAATACTAAAACTAGTATCAAAAGTAGATACTCATTGAGTATCTAAAGTGAGTACAAATGAGTACCTAAAAGTAGATACTCATTTGAGCAAGTATCAATTCTAAAACAGGCCCAGAAATGAATGAGTCTTTCCTGAGTGTCTTCAGAATGATCGTGAGCTGTATCAGAACAAGTCTGAGAGCACATGCACAGACACTATGGAGCCTACCTGGACCACTGACATATACAAGCACATGGGAATAGAAAAGAATACACTACAGTTTAATGTTGAAAATCACATTCTACTGTCTAAATAAAGAAAAAATGGTACTGAAATCAGTATTGAGTATCGAGTTCCTTAGTATTTAGTATTCCTTAGTATCAAAATTCAGTTTGAAATGTTAGCATCTTGTCCAGTCTACAATGTTTTCAGACTTCACCTCACACAGATCTGCCTGTCAACTAATGTAAAAAGTAAAACTATATAACAACTGGAAGAAAACACTAGAAGCATAAAAACACTAGAAGTAATAGTATTCTACTACTGTAGTAATGATATTAGCATACATAGATCTATGACAAAAGCTGATAAAAATCTGAATTAGTTGAGTGTACAGTGATTTCCTACTGCAGCGCTGCGTGTGCCCTACCCTCTGGTCGTTGGACGCCCTCTCCAGCTCGTCCTTGGTCTCCAGGTGCAGGGGTGTCTTGAGGAGCCCGTTCTGGTGTGGGGCCCTTTGTGAGGGGCCCCTCCTCTGGTCCGGCCTGCCTCCCCTCTTCATGCCCTGTGAGGAGCCCACACCACACACAGACACACACACACAGACACACACACACAGACACAGGAAGTGAGTGCAGTGGAGCGGAGGGACACAGCAGAATGTGGACACACCTGTTTGTTCAGTCTGATTCACCTGTCAGCCCTGCGTCACCTGTCAACAACCTGCAGGCGTGATTACACTCACACTTCTGACCACATGATTAATACTGACAATATGGGACCATTATAGAAGGAACAATTATGGAATGCACAAGAATTAGAATGTAAAACAAGTGTAGTGCACGAGCAGTGACACATATTTTACACTGTTACAAATGGAGCAGGTGACTTGTGTCAACTTCACACAATCACAAACAGTTGTTTGTAAGAGTTCTTCCTCATTTCTGTATTATTTTGTTTTCTAAAAAGTAACAACGCCAGAGATTCTGAGATTGAGATACACAATTCTGAGATTGAATTACACAACTGTATCCACTTTAAGAGGGCCTGGCTATGAAGAGTTCAGGGGTGCGAAAGACAAATTTTACACCTTTGTCTCTTGAAAGAATTAATTACATCACATTTTATATTAAGACCTGGTAGATAAACATTTATGTGCTTTTGATTAAGTTTAAAAGTACAGGAGAAACTGAAAAAGAAATATTAACCTGCACAAACCCTCTAGTGTTCATTAAGTGAATGATGATCTATGTTTGATTTTGTGTAATGTAACAACGCAACACACTGGAAGTGAATAAGAGTTGATAAGGGGCAGACATTATAAGCTTTTGCTTCTTTCTGTGCCCTTTCATTCATGTACCAAAATTGTACCAAATCTGTAATACTGTATGCAGATATGTTGCATTGACTTGTTTTGTTTTAATGAATGAAATAAATATTATTGAATTGAATTCAATGAAATGACGGGCTCTACAATAAGTGTGTGTTTGTGTATGTGTGACCTTTGACCCTGTGTGCATGTCTCACCGCAGGGGGCAGCCCCTCCACAGGCCTCTTCACTGGGGGCCCCTCAGAGATGAGTCTCTTCTTGATCCTGAGTTTGGACTGAGCAGCAGAGGGCTCTGGCTCTGAGGGCATGGTCCAGGCCTCTCTCTCCGGGATGTACCCCAGAGCTCCGGTGAGCACAGAGCCGGTGGGGTAGGCTGGGGGGGGCTCTGTGGGTGTGGCTTGTGCACTGGTGTTGTGGGACAGAGGGGTGTGACGGCCACCCTCCTCCTCCTCGTCGTCCTCACTGCTGTGCACCAGCATGGTGGCATCAGAGGGGGACTTCTTGTGGCCGTAGTGGCTCTCCTCCTTCAGCTCCTCTGTGTGGGAGTGCTCCAGCAGCACGTTGAGCTGAGAGCCCTGTGAGCGCGCCTCATGTACGGCCATAGAGAGAGACTCCACAGCAGAGCTGGACATGGTCCTCTCTTTAACCTTCATGGCCTCCAGGCTGTGGGCCAGGCCTGCGATCTCGATGGAGTTCCTCTTGTAGATGTGGTAGGGCGGTCTGTGGGCGGGGCCACTGTACAGAGGCTCAGACACTTCCTGTAGAGAGTGGGCCACGGGCAGGCTGTCCTCCTGGAAAGTCTGCACAGAGTGGTGTACCCTCCGGGTGATGAGGTCGGGGTTACTGCTGCTCACGTACAGGTGTCTGGACAGGTCAGGCGTGCTGTTGGCGGGCCGTGGGTGGGCATACGGGTAGGGTGGAGGAGGGCGGTATACTTGAGTCCTCATGATGTTTGGTGCGGGATACTCCTGAGCCTGCTGTAACTGTACGTTTGTGAGCTCAGGCACACTCACTGCCCCCACCACAGGGCGCCTCTCTGTGGGGTGGGGGTAAGGCGACGGGCTGTGGAAGCTGGAGCCCAGGTGGAAGGGGTAATGGTGGATCTCGGGCTGGCTGTAGACCAGCGGGTCAGGCCGGCTGTAGGCGTACGAGTTGCTGATGTTGAGGTTTCTCATAGAGTGACTTTGGCGGTGCTCCTGGGACAGCATCATGCCACCCAGCGCCGCCTGGTTCTTCTGGCGCATGACGCTCTCATAGTCTGGCGTGGCACGGTACGAGGGTGGGATCAGGGCGCTGTGGCGGTGCGTGGGAAGGTAGTCGGGCCGGGTGATGTCACTTCCTGTGATGGAGGGGTTGGAGGACATGGGGGAGGGCTGGATGTAGTGCTGGGGGTTGGTGAGGGAGCTGGTGCTGTGGGCGCTGTACACGCTGCCGTTACGCAGACGCCCTCCGCTGTAGTCCACAGGGGGGCAGTCTAGGCTCGTCTGAGAGTGGTAGTAGTAACCGTTCTGACTGTTGTACAGGTTATCTGTTTTTGAGAGCAAATAGTCAAATATGGATCATTATTTACACACGTAAATATAAAGATACTGTTCTTTTTATGATCAGAATATCTTTGGCAGTAATGTTACAGTCACTATCGTGATAACACAAAGCTCTAAGGCCTAAAATGTTTTTGTGGACATAAAATGGTAAAAATCAGAAGAACTACAGCAACAATGATCCCTTTCTTTCTTTTCTTTAATTTCTATCTCATCTACTGACTGCCAAGAAAAAGGAAATAAAACAAAAAGGAAAGAAACACTAAATGCAAAGGTCCAATTTTATGCATGCATTTGTCAAATCACTGCATTTCTTTTTAACAAACGTGCTGCGGAGGGATGACATTTACTGCTATTTTCTGAGCACTTAACAGTGAACGTGTTTTAAACATCTTATTTGAGTGCTGAGTAAATATTTAGTGTAGCATTAGAGTGTGGCATGAGCATTACCCTGTGAGGAGGTGTAGGGCTCGCTGAAGTGCCCATTGTAGTGCATCGGAGGGGGCATCATGTAGGCCTGGGGCTTAGGCTGCAGACACAACAGCATGTGACCATCAGCCACTCACACAATCAAGCACAATAATGAGAATTTCAGTTTACCAGAGAAAGTCTAGTGGAGGATCTCCTTCTCACCGGGTTCACTGTGGGCTGGGTTTGGCTGTGAGAAACACAGAGCCGAGTCAGGGCTGAACCTTTACACATCAGTCTGTTTTATGTGCAATACAAACATTGAAAAGCATGTTTAAATGATTTGGTGCAATTGAACTAAGCTGCACTACCTTTTCTAGAGGAGAGAAAGGCCACCTAACCTCGCACAGCAAGTTGGATTCTTGTGATATTTATGAGTTCACAAACTCACAAGGATCCATCTTTTCATCCTCAGACTAGTGCAACAGGCCCCACCTGCTGGTTGTTGAACGGATATAAACTGGCAAAATGACTAATGAGTATTGTCTAGTCATCTCACTGGTCATCTCATTTAGTGCATGTATTTGTGCAAACTTCATAGAAAAGCAGAAGAGAATTGAAAATATATTTTTAAAATATGGATGTTTAAAATGAATCAGCATGTGCCTTTTAGCATCTATCATTTTTGTTATGATGTAAACACTGGGCCTCATTCTTGAAACATCTTCTTACAAACATTTTTGGCATTCACAAAAGTTTTTCTTAACTGAAAATGTTCCTCTTGAAGAACAAATCCTGCCAACAGTCAGGAGGACTCATGAGAACAACAATTCTACTGTTTTACAATATTATTACTCTGAAAATAAAACAAAAAAAATCTAATTCCTCCATGATTATAAGTTATATATTTTTCTCAAATGATTTCATATAAATGTATTACTCTGTGATCCAGTAACATTTATGAGGTGTTTTATAGAGCCTGTGTCTATTGGGTCGAACAGACTTTCTCCAGACTGCAGGGAGCCTCAGTCTGTCCCAGCCCCAGTGCCTCCATATGGGCCTCTGTCACAGCCCTGAGCCTGGTCACTGCACTGGACTCAAC
>KN490458.1:12887-30320 GCA_000787155.1 Scartelaos histophorus
AATTTAACAATTTTGTGAAGCCCACCGAGATAACTGTTGTTGTGATTTTGGGCTATACAAAAATAAATTGAATTGAATTGAATTGAATAGTGTGTAGATGCTCCACCTGACCTCCTCCTCACTCTCTCTCGAGAGCTTTCACATGTCCTAACACCAAACCCATACTGGTCACAACTGTCACTTTGTCTTCGTAAGAACGTTTTGTGAATCTGGGGCAGAGTTCACTCAGCATCTTCTTAAAGTGGAAGTTATGAACATCATTTTTTAAGAAAAGATTCATGAATGAGGCCCATTGTGAGTAGATTACATGATGAAATCAAAACTTACTGTTGTGAAACTCTGCTCTGGTGTGCTCCAAAACTAAACCACTGATCTTCAGAGGTGGATAGTTACATTTACTTGAGTAACTTTTTGAAGAAATTGTACTTGTGTGTCTATTCCTTGAAAACACCAGATTCTGTGTGTATGTATTTACTGTTTAGTAGTAGCTTTATCAAATACTTTTTACTCTTCGTTAGAATTGTGCCAAAAATGGAAAGATCTATAGATTGCGATCTGAACATGGGTGGATCTCGATGATAAGACAGGCGCACTTTAATCCACAGATCTATAACCAATCATGTGGCAGTAAGAGCATGTGGAGCTGGATTTATGCTCCTCTGTTCAGGTGAAAGCTAAAGTCAGGGCCACAGTCTCTTAATGGCTCCTCACATGTCCTTGTGTTTCATCAGCTTTGAGTCTCAGTGTCTCTGTGTGAGCTGAGCCGTCAGCCCCGCTCCCCCTACCTCTCTGATCCAGCTGCAGATCTTTACCTTTTCACATTTTTCTCTCCTCTGCTTCTCATTTTTATAATCCAAGTTACAGAAAGTAAACCACTATTTTCTCACCATATACGAGTGAAACTTAAGACCTCAGGAAGCACACAGACATCACATGTGTTTCTGTTGTTTAAATGTGGATTTCTCTGTAATTATTGGTCTTATCAACACAAAATAAAAGCTGCAGTGATCCTGACACTCTGTTCTTTATGACTGTCTTTGTTTTCAATAATATGGAAGAAAGGTAGGGCTGCCTACTCTCAGTAGAGTCATCTTTTGGACCACTACTTCACACCTACATGAGTAATTTTATTTTGAAGTAATGTTACTCTTACTTGAGTCCAATTTTTTGCTACTCTACCCACCTCTGCTGATTCTTAATACGACAATGTACACTGAGCATATTTATCAAGCGTGTGTGGAGGCAGCAGCGTATGCAGACAAACAGCAGTAGCCATCACCGCTCACCCCTTGTCAGACGCCAGAGAGGGTCGAGAGAGGATGGGGAAACGGGGGAGTGAGAGAGTGAGGAGGGACTTCTGAGGTGGCGGCTCACACTCCTCTCTGAAGAGACACACCAAACACACTGTGGACAGTGTCCCGCCACCACACACACATCCTACAGTGAGAACCACACACACACATCCGCACAACACTTACAGAGAGCTCTTGTTTATCTTGTAGAACTTGAGGCGCGCCAGGCACATCCGACACACATATTTGGACGTCTCCATGTCCTCCTGCAGCACACCAAAAAGACAAAGCATGAGGACAAAGGGAGAGTCCAGATGAACAACAAAGAGGCTCAAATGAGGCTCGTCGTAAAAGGTGTATTGTGTAACTTTTTGGTTGGGGTCCATCACCTGCTTGTTTCTGTGGATATGTCACTGCCTAGAATGTTCCACGCTATGACATTAAATAGCTCTACTTTACATTTATTCAATTACTGGTGCTGGTGGTTTTATTGCTCAAAAATACCTAAAAGACAGATGTTCTGCCTGTGAGCGGGATCACCTCGCCACAAATCTGACCTGTAACTTGGCCCGATTTGATCTCCGTGAACATAGAAAGGTTCAATACCATAAGGTAAAACATTCCAGACAAACCAACAACATCTTCTGGGAGGAAAGCATTTAAAGGACCCTCCATTTGAAGGTTACACAATGCAGCTTTTTCCCAGAGCAATCACAGAAACTAGACTCGGTTTGGATTAATAGTGTTGCATCATCTTGAATTAAATAAGATCTAACAATTTTAAAGTTAGACAGGCTTTTTTTAGTGCTGCACAATTATGAAATAATAAGGAAATAAATGTGATTAGATGTTTAAAAAGTAGGATTCTGTTCAGAGTTGTAATGTGATTACAACTCCAGGAGTAATCACATTTGAGAAAAGACTGAATTGTGAAATGATAAACTAAAAAAAAGAATCGTATTGCTTTCTGGGCTAAACTTGTGCTCCAACATTTAAGACAATTTATTTAGTTTTGGATGGGACAAGTTCTTATGTCACAAGATCTTGTGAGAAAAAACTGCCACAAGTGGAGGAAAATAATCATGTGTTTTTTCCCATGTTCTTACATTTGCATTGGACAAAACATTTTAAATGTTAAAATGTTGGTGAGTTATATCACTTATAGTTCCAAAAAGTAGTGATGGATTGACAAGAAAAATACTTTATTTTAAAATGTGGTCAAAATGACTATATATGAGGTATTGTCTAAAAATCTCATCATGTCTAATTTTCCTGGACCCACTGTTTTGCTTCACCTCATTTTGTGGAAATGATGTTTTGTCCCACCCCTACATCTGTCTAAACTACAGGGACAACATAATTTTTTTATACAAATCTCAATAATAGGACAATCAAATCGCAAAAGCAAAAGTCATATTCTGATTTGATGACGGCATATAGTGCAGTCTTACTTCTTTAGCGCATAGATGTACTTGAAATTACTTATTTATTATTGCTTCTGAAGTTCTCTTGATCATAATTTTTATAGTTGCCATGTTTATATAGTGACCTGGGTAAAAGCAATTATGAATTAACACAATCAACTGAGAAACATCTTTGAGTGTTGTGGAAAGCACTCCAGTATATTATTATTATTGTGTATTGTGTTCTAAGATTTGGCAGTCAGTATGATCAACTATCAAGATCATTTTCTACCATAAAATGTTGAAAGTATCGTTTGTGATATTTCCAATTCGAAGTGCTCTTGAATACTTGTGCACCGACTGGAGCTGATGACATGTGAGCGGCACACGCTTACACAAGCACACACAAACACACACACACACACACACACACATCTATGCTTCACAGAGACATTATACTGACAACCATTCATTTCCTGTAGATTGATCCTAACTGTAACTACACTCACTACCAGCATTGTCACAATATTAAAATTCCACTTCTACACTGAGGAATAGACATGGTCAATACTGATTCCGATATTACAATAATAAAAAACCACATATTTATTAAAGAATATAATGTGATTTTCCACAATAAACAGTAGTATTTTCATTTAAGTGTCCTTAAATGTGTGCAATTCCTCAGTGGTCCAGTAGGTTCCATAGTGCTCCTAAAGGTTTTCAGGAAAGTGCATTTCTGTCTTGTGCATGTAATTTTAGTGATGATACTTGTTCAGATCTAGTTTCAATACAAGTTAGATTAGTAACAGATCTTCACTTCCCTGACCTTAACCCTAACCTTAATTTAACCATTATGTGAGCTTTAAATCACATTGTTGATCTAGTAATACAGGATTTACGCCTCATTTCTATCAGCTTCATCCCATCTCCGGTCTGTGTGTCTGCTGTAACAATTAGAATAGGCAAGGAGTCTATTTTGGCCAGATGCCGCAGCGAATGATTTTGTACCAGCTGTTCATAGCCAAAGAGAAAATAAACACATAGAGATATTCTGTTTTCAGTGGGACTTTACAGTATCAATACTGAACATAGTCAGGATTTATGGCATACATTAAAGCAGTGGGATGTGCACAAAAGCCAGTGCACAAAAGACAGTGCACACGCCTGCACGGCTTTACTTGACTTTAACTTCACAACACCACTGCAGAGCACTTGCTGAATGTTGTGGGAAAAAGTATAACGCAGGATTTTCAATGAAGAACAGCAAAAATGGGAGCAGAGGATGAGCAGAGGAGACTGCAGGAGTGGAGGATGAGGAAAGGAGAGGGCAGGAGCGAAGGATGAGGAGAGGAGAGGGCAGGAGTGGAGGATGAGCAGAGGAGAGGGCAGGAGTGGAGGATGAGGAGAGGAGAAGGCAGGAGTGGAGGATGAGGAGAGGAGAAGGCAGGAGTGGAGGATGAGGAGAGGAGAGGGCAGAGAAGGAGAGGAGAGCTCACACCCAGCTGAGGTGTGTGTCTGTATTTCTACATTACAGGTAGGCTCTATGTAAACATCACGTTTCCCAGATATTATCTATTAAACCTTCAGTTAAATATGCTGCTTTATACGTGCAATATCTTGAATACATTCAAACAGATGTTAGAATAACCAGGTTCACAAAGTGGCTGACGCACATCTAACATGACGGAGTTGGTCTAAATGAGGCGTTACTTCATGGAAACCTGATTATTGTCCTGATAAAGGCAGGCAGACAGGCCCTTCAGATGCCAGTGTGTGTACACTTTATTCCCCACACTGTGAAAAACACCTGCACGCACACACACACACAGGTGCATTGTGGGGGTGGTCAGGTAAACTCACGGTTTGGAACTGGACACTCTCCTCTCTGCTGGACAGCTCCAGAGCAAAGAAGGACCTGTTGTGAGTCATGTTGTTAATGTCACTCCACCTGCACAGACAACACAAGAGCCACAGGCACAGAGACAGAGAAGGGGAAAAACAGGTGATGTCATAGTGGTCAGAAACAAACCTGGCTTTATTCAAGACACGAAGTATTCCAATAATGCCTCTGGTGGACAATAGGCCATGCTTCAGCAGGCTCCTCTAAATACACTGGTATGCAGATAACCTGCAACTCAACCTCACACAGGAATGTGCACACACCACGTTTAGGAGAATCACACCAGTCAGTGTCTTCATTTGTTGAGGAATTTTATACTAAGATTCTATTGTTAAGAAATGTTAAAGCTGTGTAACGTTTTAGACTAAAAAAATTAAACTTTTTCTTTCAAGTTGGATTTTTTCTATAGCATTGAAAATCCTTATAAAGAGTGCACCAATGTATGGTTTACTTGGGGAAAAGCAGACATTGAAAATGTTGCTCTAAATGTTTGATTTGAACTTGATTTCACAAAAAAGTTTAACTAAGGTAATTTATAATTAAAGACAGGGTATTGTAGAGATGGTCTCAACGGTGGTCATCTGGATAGATCAAGACATTTGGACTCCCATGCAGATGTCATTTTCACTTTGATGGAACTGGCCTGAAACCCTAGGACTTGACTCCTTACCAAGTCCAAACCGTAGTCCTAGAAATTGAAAACATTTGGACTTCTGGATGGGAGTCGAAATGTCATGATAACCAGAATCCAGATGACTGCCAATGTAACATTCTCTACACTGAACTACTCCTGTACACGAGGGAATACATCATCTCAACTTCTCAACTCGACACCACTTGAATTGACATTTTTGAGCTTTCTACCATGTTATAACGTTATATTTCTATTGTCTCATCAAAAACATGCCTGAAGATGTATTTTTATGTCATACATGTACATTTCAGTAATCTAGCAATCTCTCCTGGTCCATAGTCGAACCCTCTTTACAGTTAACAGTACGAGTCTGTACAAAGCTCCGCCTACAAGTCTACATCACCCATGATCCAGCATGACAATTTTCCATAAATATACAAAACCATGATACAAAACTGATACATTACAACTTCCCAAACCCGAAGAAATAAGCAGTAGTTAGTGGGGTGCACACTAAATGTATTGTGAGTGTTTTCAGTGAACATAGCATTTTCAAAACAATAAAAAGTAACATGGTGATCTATGTGTTAACAATGAACACCCTATAGACACGTCTTTAAAGTTTGGGGTTAAGTTGACTTTTTTGTTCCATTTGAGAAGGCAGTCCTCCTAAGAAACAATGGGTAACCTCAGTGAGAAGTGTTCAGGAGTATGTGAGGATTAAAGTGTTGGGGATTGTGTTCTGAGGGGAAACCCACAGAGAAGAACAGGGTTTGCTAACTCCACATCACCTCTGAAATAGACAGCTTACATATGTAGAACCAACCTGAAAAGAAGCAGAGGCCTTCCATTTTTGTGCTTGACAAAAATGCCGTCCAGACAGGATCCTAGGGTGACGTCTGCACCAGAGCTGTCCTGTTTGAGTGGAACTTTGAGTTTAAATTTCATTATTTCTTTCATATTTTAACATCTTAAGTTTGAACATTGTCGTACTTTAGCCTGAAAGCTTTCCTGTCCATAGCCCTCCGTCTTCTCCACTTCCTGCATATACAACATCTCTGCTTCTGGGGCAGACAGTCCTCTAAAACAAAACAGGAAAAGTACATTAGCAAAAACTAAAAAGAAGCACATACTAAGAGAGAGAGAGCTTTGGATTACCGTAATCTCTGATAAAGCAGAGCCACTTTCTGTGTGGCCTCCTCCAGCACTCGCTCATCCTGAATCCAGTCCTATGTCACAAACACTTTTAGACAGTGTAGCTCAAATCTGCACAGTACACTGCACAGTTTGTGTGATACAAACAGTGTGGGTCAGATTACTGATGACAGATTCGCCTTTTAAAAGTAATCTACTTATTCATGCAAAAGTAATCTGATTACTGCTTACTACAAGGTATCTAAAAAAGGAAAAATAGAAAAAGTTACGAAGGAAAATAAGTGTAATCTAATTAGTTACCTTTCTTTGTTATTCAAAAATTATCTGACTACAGTAATCCTTTACGAGTTACTAGCTCACCAACTAAGAGAACAATTCTAAATGTTATAATGTAAACCTGGTTGCATTACTAAATACAGTCTTCTGAAAACATTAGTGCCATGTTTAGATCAGGCTAATTCTGTGTATATGTATTCACTTCAGTCACATTTTCATGCTAATCTTTGCAAAGTAAAAAATTGAAATGTTCCATTTATGTCACTAATTCCTTAAATCCAAAAATTGTTGTTTTGTTGGCTTACTTCTGGGAACAGGTCAAACTTCTGAAGGAACTCCTGAGAGTCGTATCGATTGAAGTCTCCCAGAGCAGCTGTGAGGGCAAAGGAACATGATGAAGTACCTGGAGACCATGCGCTCCAGATGGTGAGAAGAATGTGAGATATGTACCATGACGCTGGCTAACTTTAGAGGAGGCCTGTTTGTAATAGAGAGCTCCTCTGGCAGCAGCTCCACATATGCGCCCTATTCCAGGCATTGGACAGGCTTAAAAGCTACAACTGTTCCCCACCACACACTCTGCACTCGGGAAGGCCCAGACACAGTCACACTGCTTTATTTTGAGCGAAGTCAAAACAGCAGGACGCTTCAGAAATGCTCTGTCACTACAGTGCCTCTGTCTCTGCCGTCTCCATCAGCTAATGCTATGATGACACATTTAGAGCTGCTACTAACTTTCAGACCACAGAGGTGCAGGGAATCACGATATGGAGATTTGACCAAAATAGCAGATCGTCACAGCGATGAGATCACAATTTGATTTTTATCACTATATCACGAGCCCTATTCAAAAGATTACTTCTATTGTACACTCAGACTTTTGAAAATACATTATGAGCCAGATGAATGTTGAAATATGGTGACAGTAGACTTCTTAAAAGAGGATATTTATTAATGAAGCATATTGATATTGATGAAAATGACTAATTGTGTATTCTTTTTGCAATTTTGAAATTGTATTTTGTCTTTGTTATAAAAAAGATTACATATGTGTTTTACAGCCTGTTTAGTCCAGATAACAATTATGATTACCAAACAAATAATTACTTAGCCAGTAAATTAAATGGCCTCAACAGTTCTGCAAAGCTAAGGAACACTTTGTCTCCGTAGGGAAATTTGTCCTTTGCTTTGACTCATCTTTCAATGCTGCTGGGGCATCTACTCAGGGGCAGTGGGAACCATCTCCAGATCTTGAGCTGGTCTTGGTCTGGACCCTCACTCGAGGATTTGACCTGTGGTGCATGTTTTAGGTTGATGGGAGAAACTGGAGTGCCCAGAGGAAACCCACCCAGAAACAGGGAGAGCATGCAAACTCAGGACAGAGAGGCCCGGGTGACCAGAGATCGAACCCGGAGGCCACTCAGCCACCCTGCTGCTAACACACCCTAACACCCTGTCACCGTATTTCTGATTTCTTATTGTGAATTCAGCTGGACACAAACCACTGGGCATTCCCCTCCTAAACAAGATGCTAACAGAGTAACTACATATCTTAGTGTCAGCGGCATGTGACAGAACATAACAGACTGAGTGGTATTTCTGCACGCGAAGCAAACAAGCAGTTAACGTGATGAAGCAGCCTGGAGAAGCTTACCCTGCACAGCTAAACTGGCTAAGTGGATGGCCTGTTCCAAAGAGCACGAGATCTTGCCGTCCAGAACGTCCTTCTTGAGCTGCAGGTAATACTGATATCTGTGGGCAAATGGACTCATGATTAGACCCGTTTTGAATCACAAAATCATAAATCACACATTTTGTGCTATATTCTGAGCGCCTCCCTCTGGAAATGTTTCGGGCATGTCCCATTGGGAGGAGGCCCCGGGGAAGACCCAGGACACGCTGGAGGGAGTATGTCTCCCGGCTGGCCTGGGAACGCCTCGGGATTCCCCCAGAGGAGGTGGAAGAAATGGCTGGGGTGAAGGAAGTCCCTGCTTAGACTGCTGCTCCCCCGACCGGGCTCCAGATAAGCGGAAGAAAATGGATGGATGGATAGATGGATAGTGCTATATTCAACTAGTCCAACAAGAATTTCTGTAAAGACTGTCCTGCCAATCGATTAATCGATTGAGGAGCATGGAAAAACCTCTCAAAATAATTCTGTATCCATGTATGTGACCCAAATTGGACTCACAGGACTACACCTGCTCGAGAGTTTAGAGAATAGAGAACTACTATTTATGTAAAAGGAAAGTATTAGGAAACTACATATTTATATAAAACAGATTCAACTTATGAATCAAGTGCCTTTTTGCAGATAGTTAAACAAATACCAATCAGTGAGCAAGCTAACTCACTTCACTTTTCTGCTGCTGTTCCATATAAATCTTTATTATTTAAATCAAATGATTGGTCAGCTAATAAAAATGTTTGACTAAGACTCCATCATCCAATTAATCATCAACTAAAGGCCTACAGCCCTACTAACCTGGCCCTAAAACAGGATCATAGCAGTGAACTTTTGGAAGAAATGTGGCCACTAATAAAAACCACAAAAAGTAGTTACACAAAGCACCTATTGTATGTATTAAGTATTTTCAGCCATTAAACACCCAGTGTGAGAGCTGTAATTGAATAAAAGATTTATGATGGAACATTTCAGGCAAAGCAACTTCTCACAGAGACAAAGAAACAGCAGATCCTCACACCAGAAAAGTTACACAACATAATACATCTTACACATTAATAGTTCATAAATGTAAATTTTCCACCAACTGCAGCTCAAATGTCATCTTAAGCCCTATAGTACAAAAAAGTATATGAGATACATTTTGAGCTCTTTATCTCATGTATTATAGTAATTATGGTGACAGGCCTTTTCATGATACACAAGTACATATGAAGTATTGTGGTTGCAGAGACAGTTAAAGTACTATGTTAAAAGCAGTAGTCAATTCAAGTAAATTCCCTTCAGTAAAGTTTGTCTAAGTCGAAGTCTGTAGTGCAGATACCTGGTGATCTCCTGCTGCAGCTGGCACACACTGGGCACATAAAAAACCACTCCAAAGTACACGGTGGGCTCCAAGCCATACTTGTCCAGCTGCTTCTTCAGAGGCTTCTCCAGGTCCATCCACCTCTGCTGGTTCTGCTTGTTGTAGTACCACAGGCTGAAGTATGTGATCTGACAAAGGGAAGGCCAAGGTTAAGCATCTTCTTATCACAGCAGGATTTTATTTGTATAGTGATATTTGGTGTTAAGATGTAGCAGTCTGCAGAGGGGGTAATCCAGATGTGATCCATAAGGTTCAATATGATACTCAAATGGTACATAAACGGTCTTTAAGTAATTATATGTCATTATGGCTGTAGTCAAACCCTGTTACAATAACCCATTTTGAAGTCACGTGTAATATCACAGAGAAATATTGCAATAAATACTTTATGCCACTGACACAAAGCAGAAGTCTAATAACATTTTAAATATACTGCAGAAAGAAACAGCAGAACTAATAAAAAATCAGCCATAGAAATGATTTAACCATCTACAGCACAAATCTTATTATGAATCATATTACACAAAACTAGCAAAATCTTCACCATTATTGCAAAGAAACTGTACAAACGCTAAAAACTGAGCTCCAAAATATACTGTTCCAGCTTTCAATTATTGAACGAAAAGTCAATATAGAAATTATCGTGACAGGCCTATTGTAGTCCTTCAGATGTTTAGTCGCTGGAGACTAAAATGAGTGATATTTACTGAAATTATATGGATTTATATGGCTTTGTCTGGACAGTAACAAAAAGACAGTGTGTTAGCTGGAGTTTTGGGAGTGACTGGACTGTTTTCTCTATTTTTTCACATATAAAGAGGCCGCTTATTAGTAGTTCTCTTGCCCGGAGAATCCATAACAATATGTGTCTGTATTTTTTCATCTAGAAGGATAGAAGCCCGGTCCCCACTCCATTGTAAAACCAGGCTCAAACACAGCCGTCCAATCAGATTTGTTTATTTCAGTGATATCTATTGTTACTACTCATTTACTTATGATTTACAAAAAAATAAGTTTAGTGCTTCTCTCACGGATTCTGCAGAAATCCACTACGTTTTTCACTCCCCTGTGATATTTTCTTCATTTTCCCCTCATAAGCAGCCATATTTGTTTTGAGAAGGATGGGCCATGCAGTGACCAGACTCACATCTTTGTGTATTCACAGGTAAGTACTTGTCTGTATATTATTTTTTTTGTATTTTGTGCTGTACCCAAAAATAACATCATATAATCTTGTATTACACACTCCTATATGGATTTCTGAGCCTATTACAATTGACGCTGTTACTGTTGTACTGCCCGCTGTGCTGTAACTGGAGTGGGCAGAGGGAGTGACTTGCCCATAGACACAAAAGCAAACAGATGAGATGCACAATCAAAAATGTGAGTGTTGTCAGCGGTCACATGGGGACTGAGTCATGATGGTACAACCTGGACACTTATCAAAGAAGCTCTTCGTGTTTCGAGGAAAAAGAATGACAAGAATGAATAAGTATTTACTATTACTGCAGTCACATTATTTATGGTTCTAAATGGTTTAAACAAAGGTTAGAATGATGGTTTGAATATTGATAAAGCTTCTGTAAATGCCCTTTTAGCCCAAAAATAAACTAAAAAGAGCCGCTTGTTTCCATGCTGTTAGTCTTTCAGAGTATGGCATAAAACTATCTATCTATCTATCTCCACATAGAATGTAGGGATGTAGTTTCCGATTTCCATGGAATTATGCAGGTGATGCCCCACCTCCCAAAAGTTACATACTGTTGCTTTAAGCCAATAAACCCATTTAAGTTACTTTGAAAAACGGAAACATACAGTTCAGGAAACAACTTATAAAAAGCTTGAATTCTTCACACTAATAACACTTTCTCTTAGAACTTCACTTGGTACAGAGGTGACGCCACAGTTCTCCATAACACAAACAAGTATTTGTGTTGTTCTGCTTCACAGCTGATCTGAACCAAATCCCATGCTACTAACATTTCACCACACTCTTCTATGGAATACATAGCACACATTTTAGCAGGGAAAAAAGTAACTAGTAAGTAAAAAGTTATTAGGGCAAGTAAATGGAATCGAATTACTGATTTTTCATTGGTAAGTTACATTATTAAAAGTAATCTGATTACAGTAATCCTTACTTTGTATTAGTTAGTGGCCAATACTGGTCACACACCATACCTCTCTGAGCTCCAGCCTCTGTGCCACAGCCTCCAAACACTCCTGCCCCGTGCTCTCCACAGACAGAGTGAACTCCACAAAGTCTCCATTCAGCAGCTGAATGCGCGTCACCAGACAGCTCTTACTCGACACCGTGTACCTCCGAGTCCTTTTGAGCTTCAGGCCAAACGGCAGGGGCATGGTTCTCTCTCTTTAAATCCAATTAAGACATTTTAGAGCCGTCTCCTGCCAAAACTTCAACTTGATACTTTGAGTTAAGGTTCATCTTCACACCTGGAACACACATTGATGACAGATGAATCACAGTTACAACATCGTCATTTACACACAGCACAGGCACCTCCCAACAATCAGGCTACTATCAAAACACAACAGGATGTTTGGCGTTTACTACTATTCAACAGGAATTAAATGTTTACTATGGGCTTTTAAAATGGATCAGCACTTAACATTAAATTAAGCCAGGCAGATGTACTAGGAAACTATATTTTTACAGAGATAGTAGATAAAATCTGTGATTCTATCTATCCATGATTCAGTCAGTTCCAAAGAAAATTCCAAAGAATTCCAATTCCAATGAAAAAGTCTTTTTTCAAAAGTTTTTTTTTCTTTAAAAAAAAAAAAAAATGGAACCTACCAGGATGACTGATGTATTACGCATATTTTTATTCCCATTTTGTTTTATATGCGTGTAATCCTCAATGGTCCGGGTAGGCTCATAGTGTGGGTGTATACTCATCTACGTGCTCTTATATGTGTTCTGATACAGCTCAAGATCATTCAAAAGACATTCAGGAAATATTAATTTCAGTTCTGTAAATGGGACTTTTTTTTAGTACAGATACCTGCTCAAATGAGTATCTAGTTTCAATACTTGTTTTTGTATCAATTAGCATCTTATTTCAGACCCTATTTAACACAAGTTGTCATTACTTCTCCAACTGATACTGTATGTCTGCACCAAATCACCAAAATATAGTGCAGCTTTGTGAAACTTATGATAAATATAAAAAGATAAATATTACAGTAATACATAATTTCTTTCTTTTCATGTTTTTAATTTTTGCAGGTTTAGTCCTTATTATAAAAAACACAAAGACTATTCATAATAATTAAAAAAATATATAATCAATAATAATCATCATTTTGAAAAGACTAAATAAAACTAAAGATAAAAATCAATACATGAGATATACAAGTTAGGGGCAATACAAAAAGTTATTTCAGTCCAACAGTGATAGAAGCAGCTGATGGGAATGTCCATATAGCACTACATAGTTCTATTTCAGCCCTGCAAAATCCCGTATTATTTTAGAATACAGACAACTTTCATCCCAACTTTTATAACTTTTCCATTCATTTAAAGTACTTTAACGTTACTATGCATATTGTACATAGTTAACACTTCTAACAGCAGGCTTCAAACTAAGACATTAGCCTACCGATCAAAAATATCACCTTAAAATAAGTCACTAAACGTAACCTACAACTTTTCACCCCAGATGTAAGCTAATTTACTTTCCAGCACATAGACGGCGCCCCGGGGAACACAACAACCGAGACAGGTTACATTCTTACTACAAAAAGTTATAAAATATTACCGTTAGTTGCGATCTGCTTTACTCAAATTCATTCTTCTTTCCTGGGTGGTTATTCGGGTCCATATGAACAGTTTGAGAACGCAGTTTAGAGGTAAAAAACACAGTTAAATGTCGCTATTTTGGTTCGGAGTCACGTAGTAGACAGCTCCATGTTAGCCCGAGACTTCCAGCGTGACTCTAGCTTCCTGCTGGGATAGAAGCAACAAGTGTGTACGTCTACATCCGCGAAAACTAAAATAAAACATAACGTAAGACAAATTAACATACTCAAATTTGCAAAAGTACAATTCCTAATGTAAAGTGTATTTTGGGGAATATTTATTTATTTATTTTTTTAAGTTAAAGGGGATATGGAATGCGAAGTAGTGCGTCGGCGGCGGAGGGACACAGCAGGTTTTTCCGCGGGGCCCATAGACTGTACATGACATCAGACGCGTGGAATTCCGTGCGTGCTGCGGTCGGTGAATGTGCTGGAAGTGCCGCGGCCGCTGACCCCGCTGTTTGCCCGCTCCATCGACCGCTTTGTTGGGCAACGCGAGGTGGAGCGCTCCCCCCTTCGTGGATGTTTGGAAAAAAAAGTTGAAAGAGAGTTTGGATTATTGCTTGAATTAAAATGTTGAGACAGTTGTAAAGAAAGTTACCTCCAAATGTGATTTATTTACTCGCACCTGTAAATAAAACAGATGATTTACAGACCCTTTCAAATCTAATCTCATGTCATCAGAATGTTCAAAATCCTGGAATGGAGGCAAAATGAAGCATATTTTTAACAATGATTAACTAACGAGCAGACCTAAATGCTAATGGTTTTCTGACATTATAACACATAATAAGTAACAATTTTCAACCTATAAATCTTATTAACTTTGCTTCTCTGTTAATAAGGATGGAAAAAATACAGTTTCATAAAATCTTATTATTTGCTTCTCTGTTAATAAGGATGGAAAAAATACAGTTTCATAACCCTAAAATAGCATTTGGGCTTCACAAAAAGTATAATTTATGATGAAATGTGTAATATGTTTGTAGATGATGTGAAAAACTGTTGTGGGCACAACATTTCTGGGAGGATTTGTCCAGAAAACCTCAAAATGTGGATTTTGAGGGTTAGGTTTAGGGTTAGGGTTTGAAAAAATGCATAGTGTGGATCATAAACTCTTGTCAAATAAACAAAAATGTTAAACACAATTTAAGTGTTTTTGTTTTTAAACTGGGCTCTGAATCATTCACATGTGTCTGAGTGGTTTTCATTTTCCAAATTTCCCTTCATTTTTAATATTTTTTTGATATTCTGAAATCTCAGTTTTCCCATGCAAGTTGCATTATGTTCCATTTCACTTTTCCATCCGGCTGCTTCCATTCCGGAATTTAGAATGTTTTTGTTTACAATTTTTCAAAGGGTCTATAATAAAACTGTGAAACAAGTGTATAATTAAGGAAAATTGTTCTGTAGAGACCATTCATGACAAACATAAGAGTCAGTATAGTCACATTTTCTTTGTGTTATGGTCATTTTAAAGCAGATTTTTTTGCATTTTACCTAAAGAAATGACCATTTATAGCTCTTTACTGTTGGCAGGGATAAAATTAGCAAAACATTTCTTGTATAAAACTGGGAGAAATCAGTGGTGTTGGATAAATCTACTGGCAAAGGAGACACAGAGCTCAAAACTGTGACTGTCCCGGGTAAATAGGGACGTCTGGTCACCCTAAATATTCCTTAAATTAAAATGATGCAATGTTGAGACAGTTGTAAAGAAAGTTACTTTCAAGTGTATTTACTCGTACCAGCAAATAAAACTGATTATTTTAAGGGCCCATATTGTTGTTTCCTCATGACAAATATACCCAGATTTGTGTTTTGTTTCATTCACACATTTAAAACACAAATCCTGCAAATGTAAGCGATGTGTTCTAAAAATGAAAACACTTTGTTCTACCTTGTGATGTAGTATATTTTGTGCATCTTAATATTGGCTGCAAAGAAAACTATCAGTGCTGATTGGAAAAATCACCATCTGTAGCTGAATGGAAACCAGAGTGCATAATGGAAAAAGTCTTTGCAGTTAAAGACAGACCTGGTGCTTGGTTAAAATGTATAGGTGAAACTGTTCTGGGCGTTTCTGTGCGGAGTGTGCATGGTCTTGCTGCTTCTGGGTGGGTTTCCTCTGGGCACTCCTGCTTCCCTCCATCAATCCAAAACAAGCACAATAGGTCAAAGCCTCCAGTAGACCAGCTCAAGATTATGGATGGGTTAAACGCAGGTCATCCTTAGCATAATACTCAGTGGTTATTGCTAATTCATACTACTATACTAGCCTGCTCACAATAGTGGGTGAAGTGTGAATTGTGATTTTTAGACAAACGTCATGAATAAATTATTCATGAAACAAAACTATTCTGCACTGGAGCACTAACACTTTATTTGTAATTGTGTATTTGTATGTGTTTATTGAGTATAGTGTGGATGAATGAAATGTGAAATGTGGGACCAGCCTCAAATCTGCAAAGCAAATTTACCTATGGATAAAGCAACCTGACCTAACCTTGCCCAAGGACACAGCAATATGCACAGGCCTGAGTGGGCTTCAAACGGGTGACCTACAGGTTAGTTACTGGAGGAGTCGAATGCGAAAACCTCTGTCCCACTCTGAAAACTTCCAACCTTCAAGGCACTTTTAACCACATTTTTTATAAGGGTATTTCGGAAAACTGGAAATATCTGTATACATAAACAAAGTAGACAAAAAAGTTAAGTTATTTTTGTGTATTTGTGTAAACCAAACTCAAGAGCATTGATACTTTACAGCTGATGTCATCAACATTCGCTGGGGGTGTGTGATGCTGTCTGAGGCTTTTTTACACTCAGGCTGTTTAAATCAAATTTTTTCTGACAAACTAAACATTTTTGGCTGATCAACATTCCACCTTACACATACATGAAGAACACCCCAGCCTTGTGTCACTGCAAAATAACAATTAAAACCTTATTGGTAATATAAAAACTTCCTAAAACAATTCAAATGTCAACACAAAATTGCGCAAAATGTAACATAATTATTCAAACTTTTAGAATTCATCATCGCTAACAGCTGCAATCGCCGGCTCCTCATCTTCACAGTGCGAATGGTCTGACACATTCAAAGACTCCAGTGTGGTCCCCAAATCCTCCACATTGGGGCGCTCTTTTACCGGTGTGTTGCTCCCCTCTGACTGATCTTTGTGTTTATTCTCTGATTGGTTCTCATGGACATCTTCTTCGCTAAAACTGCTGTACGTGTTACTCATATGTGGCGATGTAGTCCCCTTTTCTTCATTCAAATCAATTTGGTCTACAACAAAAGTCTTTTCAGATACAGAAAGTGGAGCTGAGGTGCATTCAGGACTGGTGTAATCTACAGAATCAGAGGTTTTGATTGAAGAAACATGAAATAATTGGTCCGTGTCGTCTTTGGTGTCTTCATAGTCACTATTTTGCAAAAAACTGTTGGGTAGATGATGTTTTTCCTGTCTCTCGAAATCCAAAGTGTTGATGGGAGAATTGGACGGTTGCTTCAAGTCCTTGCGCAGTACCTCCAGAAGATGGCGCATTTTACCCTGAAATGAAAAGGAGGCACATTAAAAAGAAAATGAGCAACAAAATACTCCTGTATGTTACACAAAATGGATTCTTGTGAGCTTTAACCCATATTAGAACATTATAAATAAATAAATAAATAAATAAATAAATACAAAATATACTATACTATAAACTAAATGGAATAAATAAAAACACAAAACACCCACCTCATTAAGTTGATATCGATTCATGTCAATGTGGCGATTGATGACTCGCTCAACAACACTTGAAGTAAAGAAAATAATGGATGTTATAACCAGAAAAAAGTGTACGAGAAGCACTACACTCACCTATGGACATGCTACTGCTTTGTCTGAAA